>JACXSL010000223.1:0-23000 GCA_019514585.1 Dendrobium officinale
GTACTACAATAAACTATAGCCACCATCCACATGCCATTATGTTTTACTTTTCTCTCCTATAATTATTTTGGAATAAGCCTCTATGAATGAGGTGAGAAATATATGTTCTCTAGAATAACATAATACCTCTTGACAAACCCTCCACAGGAAAAAGAAAAAGTTCCTAATTATTACCAATAAATATATTGAATTCCAATCTTTCTATAGAAAAAATTTTGGTTTCCACAAAACTAACAAAAAATGTATCAAATTCTCTAACAAACTCCTTAGATACCAAGAGGCTTCAAATTTCCTAGCCACCCTATTGTTCCAAAAGTCTATGGAAGATATTAGGAATTTAAAGTGGGATTTCTCCCATTACTTTCCATGTTTAATATCTCATTTTTCCTATTACAAGTAGGGATATTTACTTTACCAAGTGATATAAGATCCTTTTGAAGCTTAAATTTAACCATACCAGTTTTTTCACCATCTATCCCATCAACCTATTCAAACCATCTTTCTCCTTCCTCCACAATCTCTTCATCCTTCTTTTCATTCAAACTAGCATCATATTCTTTATCACCAAAAGAATTCAAAATAATGAACTTATTATTATAAGTTGGAATTTCATGCATAATAAAATTAGAATTCTTACCAATATCTTCTCTCTGATTGCTTATAAACCACATTTAACACATTATTTACATCAGTATGCATATCATCAGTAATAACACCAAATTCATACCAAAAATAGGTGAATCCTTTATCAAGTAAACCTTCAAAGAACCTATACTAATACCAGCATAAGGAATATCCAATAATAAATTAGTAGCATTATTATGAGCTGCATCAACTTCTTTCTGATTATAAGCTTTTACGCCCAAAGAATCTAAAATATTACTAGCAACATTTTAAACTCCTACATTTAAAATTCCTACAACTTTAAAATTTCTTACAATATGCACCTTAATAGTATTTGACTAGAATGTATTATAAGATAACCTTCTCTTCCAAGAATTTTTAAATTTGGTCTTACCATAGCCATCATGAATCCATGGACCATAATTAGAGTCAAAATCTCGACCCAAATTATTCCCAGTAGTTACGACTTGATTTATAGCAGTTGGTTTAGCCGAAGAACTATTCCCTTTCATATCAAATCCAAATTAAACAATATGAGGCCTTCATCTGCAGTGACATCATTTGATTAGCAAATACTAAGTTTCAAAAATAGTATCAGATACAACATGTATATATAGTCTAATATTGCTATCATGGGCCATGTGTTGGTGGAATTTTGGAAAAACAGGTTTTGAAAAATATTAGTTTTCTTTGGGGATTTTAAGATTAAGGTTGAGCTCTAATTCTAAGGTCGAATCAACTCGTTAGAAAGAGTATATCACCCCGGGGGACAAAGATAAACTTTCATAACGGTATTCAGACTAAGAAATATGTAAACTCATCTTGAATATTATGATCGGGTCCTAAAGAGAACTTCATATGGCCCCGAAGGAGCAAAGTAGAGTTCAACTAAATACCCAATTACAATATTCAAGAAGTATGATCGTCGCATTCACATCCAAAGCCTTATCGAAGAAGGATATATCTCCCCAAAGGGAAATGATACCATTCTACGATAATTCTTCTAATGCAACGACGACGATCATTCTTTAACTTTTTCCCAAAGAAATCTAGTGAAGTTTTAAAATCAATTTTAAAATCAGGTGTGTGGGGTTCTAAATCTCCTACGAGCGCAAGCCCTCGTAGTTAATTATATCGTAGGGAGATAAAATCTCCTACGAAAACTCTCGATTAAAATAATGGCAGAATTTTGTTTAGAGTTTCTAGGAGTGATATCAAAGTATGAGTAGAATTATTGGAAACTCAAAAGGGAATGGATCAAAATTGAGCACTTATTAACAGAATCAAATGGAGAAGAGTAGGGGACACTTTGAGATTCTGGAACCATCCGGAAGTGTCCCAACTTAATCTAAATGTTGGGCTTTATGTTTTAGGATTGAAATGAAGCTTTAATTAGAGTTGAGTATTTTATTAGAAATTTGGGATTAGATTCCCGAAGTTTGGGGTCTTATAATCAAAAATCTGCCCCGGAACCTAAATCTACTCTGGACACTGGACCACAGTCGTCCGATCCTAACTAATGCAGTGCAAAACCTGGACTTACCCCGGCCTGGATTGGGGAGCCAGCTAACCACCTAGTCGATTTAAAAAAAATGAGTCCGGTCTTTTATGAAAGAGTGGTAAGGACGTTGTAATTAAAGTTTTGGAGAGTTGGGGCCGACATCTAGAGACTCTCCTAATTGGCCCCTTTGACATATGTTGGGTGCAAAAATGCTAAACTGATGCAATTAAAATTTTGACTCTTTTGGTTTGTATCTAATGCAATGCATGCTAGTTAACAACTTCCAATCAAGTATGCTTGAAATTTTAAAAAAAGGCTTATAAAATAGTTTTTTAGAAGACTAGACTTCCCCAGGTCCGGCACCTCGTCCTCATAGGTCAGACTATCCGGACTCTACCCGCAGGCGGGGAAGGGTCTAAAGCAAGGAAAGAGTAATGCAAAAATATGCATGCGACCCCGGGGTCTATCCCCGGCTAATTCCCTAGATTCGTTATATTTCTATGTTGTTTAGACTCACTAAAATTTTAGACATTTAACATTATGAGTAGAAAACTTTCACACCCTCACGAGTCTGACGTATCCAGGCGAAAACAAAAAGCGGCATGCAATCGCCAAAAAACTAGTAAAAACAAGTAATCCTAGAGGCAATCAAATCATCACATCAAATATAAATTAATTAATAAATGTCCATAGGCAGAATTGCCTTGCTTATTACAAACCAGAATATTGCAGAAAGTAAAGTGGCCGGGCACCACTGACAACAACCCGGATTCTAAACCTAGTAACGACGCAAGTTATTTTGAGTGGGATACTCTCAATCTTCAAATCTTCAAATCTTCAATTTCATTCTTCTTTGGACTCCTTTTCTTCAATCTTCTTGGAATCTTCGTGGTGGATTACCCAAATGGACAAGAGGGCACTTCCCTCTAAGGGGGAAGGCCACTCTTTCCTCTTTGGGTAAGGAAGAGGTATGATCCAAATTTGGATTTCCAAATGGAAAAGGAGTGTTCCCTAAAGGGGTATCCTTTCCTCTTTGGAATCCAAGCTTTGGATCTATGTATCCCAACTCAAAATCAACTTTCACAACACTTGACACTTGCACAAATTACATTAATATCAAAATAAAAATCTAGACTCACCTGCAGGGTTATCCTAAGAAAATTAATATATAAAAAGCAGTTATTCCCAAGCAGTTGTATATGAGCAGCAAAAAGAAAGTAAACACACTGGCCACGCTCTTTTTATGATTTGGGGGCTTTAGCAGCTGAAGCACCTGTGCAAAGAGTTTATAATATTTATGCATTTTTTTTAATTTGCCCCCTTTTTATATTGCCCTGCATGAGCGTGGCCACCTGCAGAAAACTGTGTCAACATCCAGATCGTACCTAACCTAAGGGTAATCTAGTCGCCAAACACATCAATCCATCCACAGAGTACAGAAAAAGTAAGCAGACACAGCAAAGCAATTTCATCCACAACATGCAGTGAAAACTACGAAAAAAAAAAAACCGGCACACAGCAGTAAAGTAAACACCGGCCTAACCTAGATCTAGAGTTGGTTGTCCTAGCACATCATCTAAAGTGTGTGTAAAAGGTCGTGTGGCTGGGGTAGGTCCTAAAGTGGGTAAATAGTTGAAGTTGTCTAAAAGTCTGGATTTGTTAAGGCTTAAAAGGGGAGTTAATGTTAAGATTTAAGTATTAATAAATTAAGAATTTTAATTAAACTTATTTTAAAAGTTAATTGATTACTACCTTTGTTTCACACCGAGGCCGTGAAGTTTATTTCACCTTCCTTGGGGCTAAGCTAATAGCCTCGTAGGCCTGGGTTACCCAGCAGCAATCGGGTTTGATTAAGTTATTTAAGTTGGTTGGAATTAAAGGAGTGGATTGATATTAAAGGGAGGGAGTTGGTTACTGATTTTAATGGGTTGGTTGAGAATTTTATGATCCTATTAAAGAAATTCTAGAATTTAGGAGAGTTAATGAATTTTTGAAGTTATCCAGATATGCTAACTAAGGGGTCAAAACTTGACTTTTAAAATTAAAGTTAATCTTAAGGGTTTCAGATTTTTAATAAATACTAGACCTAATTATGAGTTTTTAGACATATGGCACATTCAATTTGGAGTTTTCTATCAAAAGTTATGATTTTTAGAAATTTGGATATTTATGAAAATTTTCAATTATTTCAATTAAAGACTATTCTAGTGATTTGGGCCTAAATGGATCTCAAACTCCCTGAAATCTCTCCCAAAGATCAGAGGTGATCTAAGGGGAGATTATCAAGCATTAAATTAATTCTTGGGATTTTTAATGATTATTAATTAATTAATATTAATTAAACATTGAATTTTACTTAGAATTAAATTAAGGCTTAATTTGATGTCCAATCAAGGGGCTTTTAATTCTCATGGGTTAAGGTTTCAACACTGATTAATATGAAGTATTAAACTTGAATTTTGGATTTAAAAGGGATTTATTAGGATTTAATTAAGGCTAGGGGGCAATTCTAGCAAGGGCAAGCTATGGCTCCTAATTGGTGAACCAAATGAACTCCAAATCTGATGAAATTTGGACCATGGGGTCACATGATCCCAAGGCCTGAACACACCAAATTTGGGCTCAATTGGAATACTCTAAGGTGGCTAACTAAGCCACCTAAGGTGAGCTCTAAGTCACCTTCAAAAAATCCTAGGGAGCTATCCTAAGGTTGGATTGGGGCAAAGTCAGTGGCCCTAAACTCCATATCCTAAGCAAAATCAACACACACAAAAAACCAGATCCTAATTCTCATTGGATAGGCTTAAATCCCAATTTGAATTTAAGGGTCAACCCATGACCCTTAAACTCAAAATTGGGGAAAAGTGCCCTTAGACTTTTAAAACAGGGGAGACAAAAATTTGGACATGTCAAAGACATGCCCAAATTCAATCTCCCAAAGTTCCATGCCCTGGAGACTTAACTACAAACAGTAATTGCATAAATTGAAATAATACCATTAATGAAATTAAGCTTAACATACATGCAATTAGGGCCTGGAACCATAGGGCTTTTGAAGATCTCCCTGAGACCTTTCCAATGAGCCTAAAAACACCTAATTTGGTCAAGTGTGCAGGGAGATATGGATTTTTGAAGTTCCCTTGATTTTCTGGAATTATTAATCCAGCCATTACACAGTCAGCCGCGCTTTACACGCGGCGCGTCTTGATTGGCTGGGCAATCATTGGAGCTGACTGGGTAACGGTCGGATTAATCGTAGCCGTCGGATGCGGGATCGGACGGCTAGGATTCAAGGCGCTCCGGAACCACGGGATTTAATCCGAGCCGTTGATCGGAATCAATGGCTGAGATTTCGTCTTCAACCTCCGCTCTTACCCGAGGCCGTGAACCTTCTCCGGCGTGATCCGATTGATCCCGCCGGCGAACTTCGACAAAATTTCACAGGGAGGATCAGGGGGGTGGAAACCTTCAATCCAACGGTGGAAATCCGTTGGGGTGAAGGTTTTCTTCACACTTGACCGGACTACCTAGCTAGGGAGCTCGGGATGAAGGAATTACCGCAGAGAAAGTCTCAACGAATGAGCTTCTCTATCTGGAAGCTTCAGGAGACGAAGGCGAGCAGGTTTCCTTCAGAGGCCGCGACTGGAGAACGGCTGGAGGTATGACTTCGAGCGGGACGCCGAAGCCTTTCGCCGGAGTTCGCTCGAAGCGATGGAAGGGACGGTCTGGGAGCTCGAAGGAAGGTGCTGGGAGATCGAGGAAACTCTGGGGAACCGTTCGAGAACTCTGGGATCGTCTGGCGAGCCTTGGGGAGCACCACCCTATTCAGCCTCCTCCCGCGAGCTCGGACGGCCAGGATTGAAGTGGAGGAGGTCGCGGATTGATGCCAAGTGGAAAGGGGCACCATTCCAGAGAGCTCGTGAGCCTCAAGCCGGCGAGCCACAGCCTTTGGAAGGCTTTCGGTCTGGGGGGACCACCGGAGCTTGCTTTCCATTGGTTCCGACCGCCGCCGGCCATGGTCTGGGTCGGATTGACCAGGGAAGGCCGATGGGGACATGCTGGAGCCAATGGTGGAGTCAAATTGGCCTGGGGAAGCTGGGATCGATCTGGTGGCTCGGTTGGGCTCGAACCTGCTTGGTTTGAGTCGGATTGAGCTCGATTCAGGTCAGACCAGACCCTGGGTTTGAAGTGGGAAGTGGGTCTGGGTCTGGTGCACCCAATGCAAGTGGCAATTGGGTCCAATTTGATCTGTGTCAAAGGTTGGCTCGGGTCCAAGTGTTTTTGGCTACTTTGGGTTAGCCTAACTATTGACCCAAGCTAGCTCAAGGCATGGGCTGGCTGGAGGAGGTGTATTGGACCTAGGGCCACCTATGGGAGGTGTTGGCCAGGTTCAATTGGATTTAGGTTGAGAGTTGGCCCCATCCCAAGTGCTATTAGGCACTTTGGGCTAGCCTAACTCTTGACCTAAATGAGCCCAAGGATTGGGCTGGTCAAGGAAGGTGTATTGGGTCAATGGGAACCCAATGGCACCTTGATTTGGATTCAATTTGATTAAGATCAAAGGATGGCTCAAGGGAGGTCTCTCTTGGGTCACTTGGGTCAAGCCATAAGGCTAACCCAAGTAAGCCCAAGGCTTGGATGACCAAGAAGGGTCTCTTGGGTACCCAAGGGTTCATCCCATACATTCAAAGGACTTGGAATGGAGTAGATTCAAAATTTTGAAAGGGGAGGGGTGTATGGGTCCATGGGTCAAACTTGGTTGACTTGGTCAACCAGGTTGACCCAAGGTCTGGGTTTGAGTTCAACAAGTTGAGTTTGATATTTGAAATTCATTGGAAGTGGTTTCAAAGAGTTTGGAATTGATTTGAATTGAAATAGCCATTAGAAAATCTCATAAGGTATTTTTTTAGTCAATTTTGGCCCATTGGTCAACTAGAGTCAAAGATGGGTCTGAAAAATGCAGTTTACTGCTCAATGGGTTAAAATCAAGGGTCTGGAAGTGATTGGAGGCTTGGATAAGGGTTCCAAGGTCAAGATCTCAAAGGGGTCAGGCTCAGTGGCATAGGCTGTAAATATTTGAAGGTTTTACAGCCTTTGAATTTTAATTCAAATTCTGGGGTTAGAGACCTCAGAATGAGCTCAAAGTTGGAGGGTAGCCTCTAGAGACATGTCTTATCACTTTGCAAGTGATAGACCCTGAATCAGAGGCCATTTGACTGGGTTTTTGAAATGTTTGAAAAATCTCTAAAAAGGGTCTTTAGGACAAGGCCTTGAGACTTAGGGTTTGAGTCAGGATTTCTGGATTCTGAAATGAATTTCAGGTTTGAATAATTAAAATTGAAGTATCCAAACCATTTACAATCATGTTGTGATTGTTAATAGATGGATAGGGTCAAGGCTAGATTAAGGATAGGATCAAAGTCTAGGTTAAAATTTGGATTGTCAAATTGATTGGATCAAGGTTTGGATATGTTTGAAATTTGAATTAATTTGGATTTGAATTGGATGGAGTTTGAGATTCAAATTGATCACAGGTAGGAATCAAATTGAAATTGGAGTGGATCAAATAAAGAAATTGATTTAAAATTGAGGTTGATCAAAGGTGGAGGTTGATTTGAAGTTGGAGTGATCCTAAGATCTAGGAGAGTTCTAAGATCTAGGATTTAAAGGAATCCTAGGCTCTAGAATAAGCTCTAAGGTCTAGTTCTAGGAAAGATCCTAAGGTCTAGAGTGGATCCTAGGGTCTAGGATTAAATCTAGATTTTGGATGGGTCTTAGTGACCTCATACAAAAATGAGGTCAACAAATGGACCCCCAATGCGTGTAGTAGAAGGAACTTCTGCTGCACACATTGGCGTTGACCGAATGGAAGTAGAATTTTGGGAGTGAAAGGGAGATCATCTCCCAACCTCAAGCCTATAGGATGCTAATGGAAGGCTTACACCTATTGGATAAGGAAAACTGGTAAAACCAAGGTAGGGAATACCTAACCTTGGGTCTAAGGAAGGGCATCACCCAACCTTAGGTCTACAGGATGCTGATAGAAGACTTACTCCTAGTAGACAAGGGAACTGGAGAAACCAAGGTAGGGAATACCTAGCCTTGGGTCTAAGGAAGGGCATCACCCAACCTTAGGCCTATAGGATGCTGATAGAAGACTTACTCCAAATAGGCAAATCAACTGGAAACCAAAGTAGGGAATACCTAACTTTGGGTCTAAGGAAGGGCATCACCCAACCTTAGGTCTACAGGATGCTGATAGAAGACTTACTCCTAGTAGACGGATCAACTGGAAACCAAGGTAGGGAAGACCTAACCTTGGGTCTAAGGAAGGGCATCACCCCAACCTTAGGCCTATAGGATGCTGATAGAAGACTTACTCCTAATAGGCAGATTAACTGGCAAACTAGGGTGGTGCCACGAAGGGCGTACTCCACCACTAGCGAATGGTCATGTGGGGAGGAAACTTGCTCCACACAGAGGACCTCAACTGGCAAACTAGGATGGTGCCACGAAGGGCGTACTCCACCACTAGCGAATGGTCATGTGGGGAGGAAACTTGCTCCACACAGAGGACCTCAACTGGCAAACTAGGATGGTGCCACGAAGGGCGTACTCCACCACTAGCGAATGGTCATGTGGGGAGGAAACTTGCTCCACACAGAGGACCTCAACTGGCAAACTAGGATGGTGCCACGAAGGGCGTACTCCACCACTAGCGAATGGTCATGTGGTCATGGGGGAGGAAACTTGCTCCACACAGAGGACCTCAACTGGCAAACTAGGATGGTGCCACGAAGGGCGTACTCCACCACTAGCGAATGGTCATGTGGGGAGGAAACTTGCTCCACACAGAGGACCTCAACTGGCAAACTAGGATGGTGCCACGAAGGGCGTACTCCACCACTAGCGAATGGTCATGTGGGGAGGAAACTTGCTCCACACAGAGGACCTCAACTGGCAAACTAGGATGGTGCCACGAAGGGCGTACTCCACCACTAGCGAATGGTCATGTGGGGAGGAAACTTGCTCCACACAGAGGACCTCAACTGGCAAACTAGGATGGTGCCACGAAGGGCGTACTCCACCACTAGCGAATGGTCATGTGGGGAGGAAACTTGCTCCACACAGAGGACCTCAACTGGCAAACTAGGATGGTGCCACGAAGGGCGTACTCCACCACTCTCCACCACGAGCGAATGGTCATGTGGGGAGGAAACTTGCTCCACACAGAGGACCTCAACTGGCAAACTAGGATGGTGCCACGAAGGGCGTACTCCACCACTAGCGAATGGTCATGTGGGGAGGAAACTTGCTCCACACAGAGGACCTCAACTGGCAAACTAGGATGGTGCCACGAAGGGCGTACTCCACCACTAGCGAATGGTCATGTGGGGGAAAAACTTGCTCCACACAGAGGACCTCAACTGGCAAACTAGGATGGTGCCACGAAGGGCGTACTCCACCACTAGCGAATGGTCATGTGGGGAGGAAACTTGCTCCACACAGAGGACCTCAACTGGCAAACTAGGATGGTGCCACGAAGGGCGTACTCCACCACTAGCGAATGGTCATGTGGGGAGGAAACTTGCTCCACACAGAGGACCTCAACTGGCAAACTAGGATGGTGCCACGAAGGGCGTACTCCACCACTAGCGAATGGTCATGTGGGGGAGGAAACTTGCTCCACACAGAGGACCTCAACTGGCAAACTAGGATGGTGCCATGAAGGACGTACTCCACCACTAGCGAATGGTCATGTGGGGAGGAAACTTGCTCCACACAGAGGAACTCAACTAGCAAACTAGGATGGTGCCACGAAGGGCGTACTCCACCACTAGCGAATGGTCATGTGGGGAGGAAACTTGCTCCACACAGAGGACTCTCAACTGGCAAACTAGGATGGTGTGCCACGAAGGGCGTACTCCACCACTAGCGGGTCTAATCCTAAGGGAAGGAAGGACCTAACCTTAAAGAGAAGGTGAAAAGGGATAAAAAAAAAAACTTAAAAAAAGGTAAAATCAAGTTGTAAATCAAGAAAAGGAAGTTTTATTAATTGATAAAATGAGCTACATCAAGCATAGTATTTCTTAAGGAAACGCCCATTAACAGGTAGCATTGGGTGGTTCCCTTTACAATCTACTAACTGATACGAGCCTCCTTCGTAGACAGTCTCTATAACGAAGGGTCCTTCCCATGTAGGTTCAAATTTGCCTCCCAGCTTCCGATGGGCCAAGATAGGCCTCCGAAGGACCAATACCAAGTCTCCCGCTTGGAAGGTCCTAGGTCGCACTAACTTATCATGGGCTTGAACCATACGGGATTTATACAACTCTAAACTTTGTTGAGCTTGGAGACGTCGCTCTTCAAGGCCTTCGAGTTCTTCCAATCGTAGTTTTGCATTTTGTTCATTGGTAATTTGATTCTGAACTGCAATTCTAAGCGAAGGGATTTGTATTTCCAAAGGTAGAACAGCCTCAGATCCATACACTAGTGCAAACGGGGTGGATTGGGTCGGGGTTCTATAAGTGGTACGATAAGCCCACAGAGCTTCCACCAACCGCTCATCCCACTGCCGTTTGTTATCATCAAGGGTCTTTTTGACAATTTGCACCAAGGTTTTGTTGAAGGCCTCGGCCAATCCATTCGCCCGAGGGTAATAGATCGTCGAATATCTCCAATCAATATTATGGCGCCTTACAAAACTATTGATTTTTGTAGACTTGAATGCGGACCCATTATCGGATATGATTCTGCGGGGTACGCCGAATCGATATACAATATGGTCACGAAAGAATTTTAAGACATGGTGTGATGTTACGTTTCGTAGGGGAATTGCTTCCGCCCATTTTGAAAAGTAATCAGTTGCAGCTAATATGAAACGATGACCTCTCGCGGGGAGGGAGGGTCAATCGGCCCAATGATATCCGTGCCCCAACTCTCGAAGGGCCACGAGGCTATCGTAGGGTGTAACACATTAGGCGGTTGATGTGTAAAACCACACCATGGACCTGACATTGATGACAGTGCTTTGCAGTATTCATGCAATCGTCAATCATTGTAGGCCAGTAGTATCCAAGTCTTTTAATCTTTAATTTCATTTTTGGACCCGATTGATGAGCACCGCACAGTCCTGAATGAACTTCATTAACAATTTTCTGGGCTTCTCGCTTGTTCAAACAGCGCAGCCACATGTGATCAAAGGACCGACGGTACAACAGATCGTTAACTAGTGCATATGATAGGGCACGTTTCTTAATCTGGTTGGAGAATGATTTATCCTGGGGAAGCTTCCCTTCTTTAAGGTAATCGACTAAGGGTCGTCTCCAATCGCCTTCTTCGTCAGTTGTCGAAGAGGCAGAAAGGATCTGAAGGGGAGTCTTACTAATGTGTTCCAAATCTATAAGAGAAAGGGTCTTACGACCCTGTATCTCTACAGGGATGGAATCCTCCTCAGGACATGCAAATTCCTTTGCAAGTTTTGCTAAGGCATCCGCCGCAGAATTGCTTCCACGGGGAACCCTATACAAAGTAGCAATGGGGATTTGTTCCAACAAGTGAAGTGTATACTGGTGATATTTTAGGAGATTCGGATTCAAGACTTTATAAGTTCCGGCGACTTGGTTAATAACCAGTTGGGAATCCCCAAAGATCTTAATCTTTTTAATCTCCATTAGAATTGCAAGTTCCAAACCAGTTATCAGAGCTTCGTATTCAGCTTCGTTGTTTGTGCAAGGCTCCGACAAGTGGTAGGAAAAATGCATCATTCCTTTTTCTGGTGTAATAAAAATTAGACCGACTCCAGCCTTTCCAGGAATTACAGATTGTTGGGTCGCAATCCTACGAGAGGATGCTGCCCCATCAAAATATAATTCCCAGATGGCCTCTCCAGATTCCCCCAAACTCATGATTTGTTTCGTCGGGTAAATCATCGTTCAAAGGAGAATCTGCCGGCAGCGGGGGTGTGCTGCCAGAAAGTCGGCAACAGCTTGTCCTTTCACAGCACGAAGGGGAGTGAAAGTAATCTCAAATTGCAACAATATCATAGACCAACGAGCTAAACGTCCTGACAACGTAGGTCGGGTCATAAGATATTGCAAAGGATTAACTCTTGAAATCAAACTGATTGAGTGGGAGAGCATGTAATGCCTCAGTTTCTGAGCTGCAAAAACTAAAGCAAGACAATGCTTCTCAATTGACGGGTATCGAATTTCAGTAGGAAGGAGTCTTCGACTAAGGTAGTAGAGAGCATTCTCTTTTCCTTCGTCGTTAACTTGAGCTAACAGGGCACCTAAAGACTCATCTAGAGCTGCGGTGTAGAGGATTAATGGCTTTCCCGGAATCGGAGCTGCCAAGACTGGCGGGTTAGAAAGGTATTGTTTGATATCGTCAAAAGCATTCTGACACTTCTCGCCCCATACGAATTTAGTATCCTTTTTCGCAAGGACAGAAAAGGGTTGACATCTCCCGGAAAGATTAGAAATAAACCTCCTTATATATGCCAATCTACCTTGTAGAGACCTTAACTGAGTAAGACTCTTAGGAGATGGCATATTTAAGATGGCTTCAATTTTAGCAGGATCTATCTCGATTCCGCGGTGCCTCACTACGAATCCTAAGAATTTTCCCGAAGCGACGCCGAAGGCGCACTTCAAGGGGTTCATTTTCAAATCGTAGCGGCGCAACCGTTCGAAAACAACTCTTAAGTCATACAGGTGAGCCTCTTTAACCTTGCTCTTGACAACTAAATCATCAATATAACATTCAACTTGATTATGAATTAGGTCGTCAAAGATACGGGTCATGGCCCGTTGGTAGGTTGCTCCGGCATTCTTTAAGCCGAATGGCATTACCTTATAACAAAAGATTCCAATAGGGGTTCTGAACGCCGTATTTCTCTCTCATCTTCAGGGGCCATCTTGATTTGGTTATAACCCGACGAGCCATCCATGAAGGAGAAAATAGCATGTGAGGAGGCAATGTCCACCATGAGTTCTGGTATTGGTAGAGGGAACTCATCTTTAGGGCATGCTTTATTCAGATCCCTATAGTCGACACAAATCCGAATCTGACCATTTTTCTTTCGAACTGGCACGACGCTGGCCACCCAAGAGGGGTATTGTTCCTCTCGAATGAATCCGGCCTCTGCCAATTTCTTAACTTCAGAAACGACTTGTTGCTCAATCTCTAAGCGCATGCGTCGAGGAGCTTGTTTAACAGGGGATGGCATCATGCCGAACCCCAAGTTTGTGAACTGCTACCTCAGCAGGCAAACCTGGCATTTCGTCATATGTCCAGGCAAAGCAATCCCTAAACTCGAATAACAACTGGATTAAGTCTCGGGTTTCACCCTCGCTCAACAAAGTACTTATGAAAATCGGACGGGGGTCATCATCGTTTCCCAAGTTAATTTCTCTCAACTCATCGACTGTCGACTTAATTTCCTCTTCAAATTCAGGGGGTGCATCCCGAACTTGAAGATCATCGGGATCGTCTAAAGTCTCCAAACAGAGTCCATCCAAAGGAGAAGGAGGATCTGTAGGGACATTTGGAGAATCGAGATGGTAAGTTATCATTAGGCAATACTCATCATCGTCGAATGAACTAACTGTTCCAAAGCCAATACCACTCGTTGGATTTTTATTTATTTTTGTTCGCCAAATATTCTCGTGGTATCTAGCTTGACCCTTAGTCCATCGGTATGGTATAGAACCTTTAGAAAAAGTATTTTTTTACACACACAGGGAAGTAGCCGAAAGGTAATTCCATTAATTCATTAAAATCTGCCTCCTCAAGGGTTACATCACCTTCGTCCCTTGCGGAGGAGGAGCCAGGAAAGAATTTCTGGACTTTCTTAACTTCACCATCCAAGTTGGGGGGCCACTTTAACTTCCAACCCTACAACCCTGCCTGCCGACAGTGGGGTCAGAGAAAGGGCCTCAATCCTTCTAGTGAGCTTTTCATACATTGTTAATTCGGGCTCGCCACTTTTAACTTTTGAAATATCTACCTCAGGGTCACTGTCCTGGTCTAAGGTGAGATCAAATTTTGGAGGAGTATTTATGTTTTGATAATTGAGAGAGAGGGCAGCACCTTGATTTTCTAGTTCACCATCGGAATCTGATTCCAAATCAATGTATACAGGTGCTGCTCTCCTGTCTAATGAAGCACGGCCTCGACCTCGTGCCCTTAAAGCCATCCTCCCACCTCTTTGAGGTAATGTGCTTGGAGGTCTAAGGACAACGATGTCAGAGTCGTCTTCACTACTCGATTGAATCATTTCTTGATTGATATCCTTATCTTTTTCTTTCTTTTGGTTGAATTTTTGTCCAACCATTTTCTCCTCAAATTTGATCTCTAATTTAGAACGGGACGAGGACCCTTTTGGTACAAAATATGCAGCATCTTCGTAGATCCCAATTTCTTGAATTGAGAATGGTTGCAAATCACCCTTAATCACATGTTCAATGCCATCTCGTTGATATTTAATGCATTGGTGGAGGGTAGATGGAACCATTCTATATTCGTGAATCCAAGGTCTACCTAGAAGTGCGTTAAAGGACGTAGTCGAATCAATTATATGAAATTTAGCTTCAGTTTTTAAAACCTCCTATCTCCCAGGAGGAGTAGAGTGATTGAACCTAAAGCTCTCTCGCCCTTCTCGTTGAACCCACGAAGCACCAACCTGTCGGTTGAAAGCTTGCTAGTATCAACTCTGAGATAGGCAAGAGTCTTTATGTTCATTACGTTGACCGATGCACC
The DNA here is from genome assembly GCA_019514585.1 of Dendrobium officinale. Taxonomy (NCBI): domain Eukaryota; kingdom Viridiplantae; phylum Streptophyta; class Magnoliopsida; order Asparagales; family Orchidaceae; genus Dendrobium; species Dendrobium officinale. The sequence continues at coordinate 14,888 of JACXSL010000223.1, forward strand.
CGGATCAACAAGGACTCTTGATAACTTGAAATTTCCCACATCTACGGTAATATAGAGGGGACGATTGTGGTCAGCAGTTCTCAAGAGTAAATCTTCGTCTGAAAAGGTAACCCCAGGGACCTCTTTGAAGTAGAGAGCCTCACCTTCTGAAGTTGCAGCTAACTGTGTTAAGCAAATCTCTGGATCGAGAAGTGCTTTAATTAGAGACTCCCTCATTTCTTTGGAAAGAAGGAGGGCGTCATAAATACTTAATTTTGCTGGCAACTTCCTAAGGTGGGCTAGAACGTTGTAATCAACTTTAGGAACGACAGACTCGAAACCCGGAGGAATTAAAGGGAATTCTGGTTGTTGAGGGGAATCCGGACTTAAATTTTCGAATGAAGGTTGCTTGCCTTTATCCTGAGGGGGCAACCTAGGGGGTAAGACTTTACCGCCACGGAGTTGCACCTGCTCGACGTCTTCGGGCGGGCAAACTAGGGCAGTGTCTACACACACCATAGGTGTTGGATCATCATTTCCTGAAAGCGAGTCAGAATCTGAAAGTTCTATCAAGATAGGATTTCCTTGGAAATTGATTTGAGGGAAATCACTTTCTGATAAAGCTTCACATTCGACTTCTTCTTGAATAATCGATTCAGTGAGGTTGGTTTGACTAACCTCGATATTTGGTTCATTAGGAGTTTGATTTGAAACAGGAGAGTCATCAATTTGCATTTGAGATTCATGGTTAATCATCAAGACAGAAGTAGAAGGATGTTTTTTATTCATCTTTTGACCCTTCGCCTTTGATGGGGCAAAGTAAAAGTCAGATAACAAAAGAGGGGAAAGGGTTTTAACACCACCATCCGCCATTTCTAATACATCTCTCATCTACACACTTCCTCTCTACAAAATCAGATTTCTCTTCTTTCATATTTTTTCTCAGTAGTTCCTAAGACTACTGGAGAGGGAAGTGGCTCAACATCCTTCTGCGAAGCGTCCAGGTCAACTTTCCACACCGGGGCCTGGGCTATCGTAGTCAGCTGTTGAGAAAGACGAAAAAGACTTGTTAATCGACTTTTTAAGTGCCCGGGACAAAGCAATGTCCCAACCATCTTCAACAAAACAAGAAGAGTTAAGAGGATTACCTGAAATGGTCTTAATTGAAGCCTTTTCTGGATCGACCAAGTATTCCTTAGGTATTATGATGTTACCTTGGGTGTAGTTCCTCTCAAGCCAATCTTTGAACACAACGCAGTCCTCAAGAGGGTGACTAAGCATCCTGTGGTACGGGCAATACTTCGGGATCATCTTTCTTGCTCTCATCCTCAGGCCTTCTAGCCTCTGGTAACTGAAAATCCGGTTTCTTTAACAGACTCCTGAAGATCTTCTTAACTGACTCCCTTTTAAATGGATAAGGCTTTGCCAATCTCTCTCTAAAAGGGATGGAGGAGGGATCTCTAGTATGTTGAGGAACTATCTGAAAGGGCTGCTTCTGAGGCGGCTGTGGTGGAAGTGGAGTGCTAGGCTGACTAATCACTGGCCTCTTTCCTTTATCTACTGCTGAGACCACAGCTTTCTTTTCAAATGTTTTCACCAATTTTGGACCCTTCCTTTCTTCAGACTGCTCTCGTAAGAATGGCATCCTAGGAGCCTCTTCCTGCAAATTGCTAGCCTTATTAAGAAGTTTCTCAAAAGTTTTAATAGTGAAACCCTTCAGGAGAAAAGCAACAGGACCGTGGATATTCTTCAAAAGGATCTCCACAGCATGTTGTTCTTGCAACTGGGGTTCACACTTCATCGAGAGGTTTCGCCACCTCAAGATGTACTCAACTAGAGACTCTCCCGGCTTTTGCTTTTCAACCACGAGATCGCCCACGGTGGTGCGTTGTTGCGCCCCAGAAAATCTCTTAAGAAAGAGGTTTTCTAGGTCGCTAAAGGTTCTTACTGAACCGTTGGGCAGATCGGCGTACCATTCAAAAGCAATGCCGGATAGACTACTTACAAATTGGCGAAATAGTAGAGCATCCGACCCTCCTGCATTGCAACAGCTTGCTCGGAAGTGGGCCAGATGCTGTCTCGGATTTTCAATTCCAGTGAAAACTTTAAAAGTTGGTGGCACAAAGCCCTTTGGGTAAGGAACTAAGTCATATTCCTCGGGATAGGGTCTACCCTTTGAAATAGACACAGTTCCTTGAGCATGGGCTAAGGCCTCCCTTACCTGGTCCTCAATTAACTGCTTGATATCCCTCTGAGGTGGAATTGAAGGAATGGAGGAGACTGCAGGGTGAACTGGAGGTGTCTCTACTGGACAAGGGAGAGTCACAGGTGGTGACTCGAGAGGTCTGGAATTAAGTTCTGCCCTTTTGGCCTTTTCTGTGAGCTCTCGAGCTGACTGGTGGATCATGAAAGACTCTTGCTGTGATTTGTCCAACTTCTCTTGCATTTCTCTAACTTGTGACATCATGCTAGCAAGCTGAGTCTCCAAGTTTTTTATATGCTCTTCATCTCTATCTTTCACAGACTCATCTGACTCTGACTCAACAGCATGTGGATCATCATCCTTAACAAATCGGCGCTTGCTGGGCTCAGCTTCTTTATTAGACCCTCTAGTTTCAACCACATGAATGCCCCCAACATAATCATCTTCATCTCCAAGGAGATCATCCGTATCGGGATCAAAAGAAGCCATTCCTTCTTTGTTCAACAAGATGTTTCTTATTTCCTGGACTACCTCCTCGACCGGTCTATCCCCAATTGATTTAGGGTCAAGGGGTAAGTATCCTTTATACTCAGCCATATCAAACAACTCTTCAGAATCCATAAGGGCAATGATTTCTGTAAGTTTTGGATTAGGATCTGGTTGAGACTTTGTATCCGGTTCATCTTCCATTTCTAAATCCTGGTCAACTCTCTCCTCTTCGACTATCCCAGAGCTGGTAGTCAGAAGAGTGGCATCCTCTACAGGGAGAGGGACATATTCCTCAGGAGAAGTAGGAGCTTGTAAAGTGATAGTTCCCACATCCGGTAAGGTAAGGTCCTCAGACACCTGACTAAGGGGCCTAGGAATGACACTCGGACTTTGGGAATCATCAACTGGGGTAGCAGGAACGGTAACTATTGGATCCGGAGTCAGGCTGACCGTGGCAGGACTATCAACTGTAACAACTGGAGTACTAGCCTGAACATCCATCAATTCAACTGAACTCGGAGTAGGGTCGACTGAAACTCGTTGGAGCTGCAGAATGAACTTAGAAGTTCTAGGAGGTGGTGGCAGACTCTCCAACTTGGTTCTCTTTGGCACATATCTCCTTTCAGGAGATTTAGGTCTTTTTCCTTTAAGGTCCACAGACTTTTGAACTTCAACCCCCTTTGGTTTGACAATCACAGAGGCCAATCTTACAGGTTTATGTGGGGGTACCGGGGGTCTACCAGTAGGATGGCGGCCTCTCTCGGACCCAGTCAACACAATACCCTCTGTTTGGGAGGACAGAGGGCGTGGCACCCAGTGATATCCATCAACCAGTACTGAAGTAGCGGGCTGTCTAGCATACTTCTTATTTTTTCTAACGAATTGAGGGGTTAAATTCTTTGCTTCAGATACTTCTTCCTTCAACACTTCTTTTTGGAAGCGATGTGAGATCACTCCCTTCAATTGTTTCACATATTCTTCCTTAGTCTGACCAGTCTGTGCAGCACAGGTATGAATTATATTTCTCAGAGTCCTTGTCTTTTGAAGATGTTTTTCTTTCTGAGTTTTCTTGGTCGAGTAGTCGACCGGGCATGGTGGAGAACGGGCTATCCTAGCTATCCTCTCCTCCCCTTGAGCTGAAGCCAAGGGGTAAAAGCGACTTCCCTTTAGGAGGGGAGAGGAAGCAGGAATAGGTAGCTCCTCAACAGCCTCAGGTTCTACTTGAGCCAAGGTCTTAAAGGGTAGAACTCTCTTAGCCTTAGAGATTTTCTTTCTAAGTCTCCTCAAATAATTCTTCTTCTGATTCTTCGTGGTGAATCTAAGTCCAGAACCAGACCCTTCTTCAAAAAACAGACTTAATTTCAGTGGGAGGCTCAACAACCGGTTCAGGCTGTTCCTGATCATCACTGACTACTGGCAAGGTGGGTGCAGATCCAACAATTAACTCAACTACTGGGGGAGTTTCCTTACTGGCATCCAGGCTCACAATCTGGTGTCCATCCATAGAGAGCTCTAGAGTACTGAATCCCATTCCAAAAATAACAGTGCTCCCTTGGTCATTAACAGTTGAGGACAACTCTCGGTCAAAAAGAGAAAATCAGTTGGCCAGCCATTTGAAATTTTCTGAAAGTTAAAGAAAATGATTGAAATTAGATTTTTTTTTTTTTGAAAAGAGTGGTAAAAAAGTATTTTATTATCATTTTTTTGAAAGTATGACATATATTGGCCCACGAGGAAATCGTATGGGGTAACATATGTCAACTTGGAGTTTAAGAAAATTTTGAAGAAATTTTGAGAATTTGAGATGGGTTTTCTTACAAGTTCCAAAAAAACACAACGGACAGAGTTTCCCCTTGCCCGAAGGCTTATGGAATTGTGAGAAAGCTCAAGTAAGGAGGAATAGTTTAACCCTCCCCACCCTTAAAAGTCAAAGGGGAAGTGAGGGGGTTAAAACTAACAAGTTTTGGGATGAAATCAAAGATTTGCATTCTTTTCAATTTTAAGGATTTATATGTTGAACGAAAAATTTATCGACCATAAATCCATAAAATTAAAAAGGATATCCAGAGATCTGATTTGACACTGTCGCCTCACAAGCCGTGCTGGGGCAGAAGGTCAAAATCAGAACGAAAAGCCAAATTTAGAGGTGGAACCTCTCTTTTAGTATTTTGTTATTATTTTTAGATGTTGGCCACACTCACCCAAGGAAGAAATGGGCAAAGGGACCAACGAAGAAAGAAATGATAGTTAAAACTACCGATGAAACAAAACTTTGCCATTATTAAAGATGGAGAGAGAGATTTGTCCCACCGGGCGTGCCATTTTTTTGTTGGTGGAATTTTGGAAAAACAGGTTTTGAAAAAATATTAGTTTTCTTTGGGGATTTTAAGATTAAGGTTGAGCTCTAATTCTAAGGTCGAATCAACTCGTTAGAAAGAGTATATCACCCCGGGGGACAAAGATAAACTTTCATAACGGTATTCAGACTTAGAAATATGTAAACTCATCTTGAATATTATGATCGGGTCCTAAAGAGAACTTCATATGGCCCCGAAGGAGCAAAGTAGAGTTCAACTAAATACCCAATTACAATATTCAAGAAGTATGATCGTCGCATTCACATCCAAAGCCTTATCGAAGAAGGATATATCTCCCCAAAGGGAAATGATACCATTCTACGATAATTCTTCTAATGCAACGACGACGATCATCTTTTACTTTTTCCCAAAGAAATCTAGTGAAGTTTTAAAATCAAATTTTTAAAATCAGGTGTGTGGGGTTCTAAATCTCCTACGAGCGCAAGCCCTCGTAGTTAATTATATCGTAGGGAGATAAAATCTCCTACGAAAACTCTCGATTAAAATAATGGCAGAATTTTGTTTAGAGTTTCTAGGAGTGATATCAAAGTATGAGTAGAATTATTGGAAACTCAAAAGGGAATGGATCAAAATTGAGCACTTATTAACAGAAATCAAATGGAGAAGAGTAGGGGACACTTTGAGATTCTGGAACCATCCGGAAGTGTCCCAACTTAATCTAAATGTTGGGCTTTATGTTTTAGGATTGAAATGAAGCTTTAATTAGAGTTGAGTATTTTATTAGAAATTTGGGATTAGATTCCCGAAGTTTGGGGTCTTATAATCAAAAATCTGCCCCGGAACCTAAATCTACTCTGGACACTGGACCACAGTCGTCCGATCCTAACTAATGCAGTGCAAAACCTGGACTTACCCCGGCCTGGATTGGGGAGCCAGCTAACCACCTAGTCGATTTAAAAAAGATGAGTCCGGTCTTTTATGAAAGAGTGGTAGGGACGTTGTAATTAAAGTTTTGGAGAGTTGGGGCCGACATCTAGAGATTTTCCTAATTGGCCCCTTTGACATATGTTGGGTGCAAAAATGCTAAACTGATGCAATTAAAATTTTGACTCTTTTGGTTTGTATCTAATGCAATGCATGCTAGTTAACAACTTCCAATCAAGTATGCTTGAAATTTTAAAAACAGGCTTATAAAATAGTTTTTTAGAAGACTGGACTTCCCCAGGTCCGGCACCTCGTCCTCATAGGTCAGACTATCCGGACTCTACCCGCAGGCGGGGAAGGGTCTAAAACAAGGAAAGAGTAATGCAAAAAATATGCATGCGACCCCGGGGTCGATCCCCGGCTAATTCCCTAGATTCGTTATCTTTCTATGTTATTTAGACTCACTAAAATTTTGGACTTTTAATATTTTGAGTATAAAACTTTCACACCCTCACGAGCCTCACGTATCCAGGCGAAAAACAAAGAGCGGCATGCAATCGCCAAAAAAAACTAGTAAAAACAAGTAATCCTAGAGGCAATCAAATCATCACATCAAATATAAATTAATTAATAAATGTCCATAGGCAGAATTGCCTTGCTTATTACAAACCAGAATATTGCAGAAAGTAAAGTGGCCGGGCACCACTGACAACAACCCGGATTCTAAACCTAGTAACGACGCAAGTTATTTTGAGTGGGATACTCTCAATCTTCAAATCTTCAAATCTTCAATTTCATTCTTCTTTGGACTCCTTTTCTTCAATCTTCTTGGAATCTTCGTGGTGGATTACCCAAATGGACAAGAGGGCACTTCCCCCTCTAAGGGGGGAAGGCCACTCTTTCCTCTTTGGGTAAGGAAGAGGTATGATCCAAATTTGGATTTCCAAATGGAAAAGGAGTGTTCCCTAAAGGGGTATCCTTTCCTCTTTGGAATCCAAGCTTTGGATCTATGTATCCCAACTCAAAAATCAACTTTCACAACACTTGACACTTGTACAAATTACATTTTATATCAAAATAAAAGATCTAGACTCACCTGCAGGGTTATCCTAAGCAATTAATATATATAAAAAGCAGTTATTCCCAAGCAGTTGTATATGAGCAGAAAAGAAAGTAAAAACACACTGGCCACGCTCTTTTTATGATTTGGGGGCTTTAGCAGCTGAAGCACCTGTGCAAAGAGTTATAACAATTGATAATAATAATTTATTTTTTTGATTTGCCCCCTTTTTTATATTGCCCTGCATGAGCGTGGCCACCTGCAGAAAACTGTGTCAACATCCAGATCGAGCCCTAACCTAAGGGTAATCTAGTCGCCAAACACATCAATCCATCCACAGAGTACAGAAAAAGTAAGCAGACACAGCAAAGCAATTTCATCCACAACATGCAGTGAAAACTACGAAAAATCCGGCACACAGCAGTAAAGTAAACACCGGCCTAACCTAGATCTAGAGTTGGTTGTCCTAGCACATCATCTAAAGTGTGTGAGAAAGGTCGTGTGGCTGGGGTAGATCCTAAAGTGGGTAATTAATTGAAGTTGTCTAAAAGTTTGGGTTTGTTAAGGTTTAAAAGGGATTTAGATTAAGATTTAAGTATTAATAAATTAAGAATTTTAATTAAACATATTTTAAAAGTTAATTGATTGCTACCTTTGTTTCACACCGAGGCCGTGAAGTTTATTTCACCTTCCTTGGGGCTAAGCTAATAGCCTCGTAGGCCTGGGTTACCCAGTAGCAATCGGAGTTGATTAAGTTATTTTAAATTGGTTGGAATTAAAGGAGTGGATTAATATTAAAGGGAGTTGGTTACTGATTTTAATGGGTTGGTTGAGAATTTTATGATCCTATTAAAGAAATTCTAGAATTTAGGAGAGTTAATGAATTTTTGAAGTTATCCAGATATGCTAACTAAGGGGTCAAAACTTGACTTTTAAAATTAAAGTTAATCTTAAGGGTTTCAGATTTTTTAATAAATACTAGACCTAATTATGAGTTTTTAGACATATGGCACATTCAATTTGGAGTTTTCTATCAAAAGTTATGATTTTTTAGAAAATTTGGATATTTATGAAAAATTTTCAATTATTTCAATTAAAGACTATTCTAGTGATTTGGGCCTAAATGGATCTCAAACTCCC
>JACXSL010000226.1:0-10611 GCA_019514585.1 Dendrobium officinale
CATATAAAATTTATACTGATCGTATGGGACGATATCATATCGTACGGGACGATCAGATATTTATCTCCTATTGAGCACATAGAACGAATAGGAACTGGCTTGAATAATTTTCTAAGTCCTATTCGTCCGGGACGAAATTAAATATCGTCCAGGATGATCTGGTCTCTGTAAAATTTTTGTCCAGACGAAATTAAATATCGTCCAGGACGATCTGGTCTCTGTAAAATTTTCATTCAGACGAAATTAAATATCGTCCAGGACGATCTGGTCTCTGTAAAATTTTCGTCCATACAAAATTAATTATCATCCAAGACAATCTGGTCTCTGTAAAAATTTCGTCAAGATGAACCAATTTTCGTCCAGACGATTAACCGACTTAGAATGGTTTTCAGTAGTTTCTAGAACCGACCTAGTAATAACCGTTCGTACCGGACGAATATAGTTCGTACGGGACGATCATCTGTATGAAGACATTTCGTACACATATAAAATAGGGACGTTTCAAATTGTTTAAGTAAAATCGCCCAGGACGATCCACTGCGTACAGAATTAAAAACTTGCAGTTTTTGGGCAATTTTTCTTATCTTTTGTATAAATAGTCCAAATTAGACTGCCACCCAATCTTTTTGTCATTTGATCTTCGAGTCTTTTGAGAGAATAGCCAAGGAAAGAGTGGAAGAGTGCATTCAAGGAAGAATTTCTACCACTGGAGCGTGAAGGCTTCACTTGGAGTTCAAAGGTAAGAATCTCTACTTGTGAATTGGGATTACTTCACTCTTTTTCTTCTTCCTTCTAGATTCTTGTGAGAAGATCTATCAAGGAGATTCGGTTCTCTGCCGACACTTGGTGAGTGTGAAAAGCCGAAGGGTTTGCTGCCTACACTTGGAGAGTGTGAAAAAGCCGAAGGGTTCTCTGCCCACACTAGGAGAGTGTGAAAGGACGACGGTTCTCTGCCAACACTTGAGATTGTATGAAAGGACGGACGGTTCTCTGCCAACACTGGGGATTGTGTAAAAGGATGACGGTTCTCTGCCGCACCAGGTAGTGGTGAAAAGAGTGTGTTGTAAAGGCTTCTCCGCCTTGCTGTGGGTGAAAAAGGAGAGTCACTATTGGTATTAGTGCAATACTCAGAGGGTGCTTCTGGGGAGTGGATGTAGGTCTAGTTTTAGACCGAACCACTATAAATTTGGTGTCATTTACTTTACTGTTTTTACATTTCCGCATTTAATTTTTTTTGTTTTAAAAACTCTGTGGTTGAAAAACATTTTCTACAAAACTTAGAAGAAATAATTTTATTTTGGTTTAACATATTTTAAAAGAGGGCTTAAAATTTTTAAACTACCAATTCACCCCCCCACTTGGTAGCCATGGGACATTAACTTAGGCTTAACAACCTAATTACTAGACTCAATAAGTGGTATCTGAGCATAGTTTCAATATCATAAGTTTAAACTACTTTTTTATTAACGTAGATGGCTACATTCGGAAACTGAAACACACCTGAGGGTTACTCTATCACTAGACCTCCACTGTTTGACAATATTCCTTTTGATTTTTGGAAAACACGCATGTCTACTTTCTTACAGTCACTTGATTATCAAATGTCTAAATAGTTTCTTTTGTGCTTTAAAATCTGAAGACTACATGCGGGTTTCTACTTGTAAAAGTGGAAAGGACATATGAGATAGACTTTGTATAACTTATGAAGGGACAAATGAGGTTAAGCAATCAAAACTCAATATCTTGTTACATGACTATGAATTGTTTCGCATGAAACCTAATGAATCTATCTTTGATATGTACACAAGATTCACATAAATTGTCACTTCTTTGCATGCACTTGGTAGGGAATTAACTAATGCTAAAATAGTTAATAAAATTCTTCTATGTTTACCTACTGCTTATGATGCTAAAATTACTGCAATTACAGAGTCTAAAGATCTTAACATTTATTCTATTGACAATCTTGTTGGTTCACTCATTGCTTATGAGCAAGGAGTAAGTCAAAGAAAGATTGATGCAGGTGAACCACGAAAGGAGAAAAATATTGCACTAAAAGTGGAAGAGTTAGAGAGTGAACACTCACAACCTGAGGATGAAGATGATATTGCACTGATGACTAGACAATTCAGAAGCTTTTAAAGAGGAAGCAGAAGAGAGTCCAGCAATGGAACAGAGGTAAGTTTAACAGAAATAGCAAGATTTCTAATGAAGTAATTTGTTATAAATGCAGGAAACCAGGTCATATCAAGACTGAATGCCCAAAACTCAAAGCCTCTCCTAGCAAGGAGAAGGTAGAGGAGAAACCAATGGTAAAGAAGGGCAAGAAGAAATTTCAAAGAGCTTTCTGGGTGGACTCAGCTTCAGACTCATCTGAGACTGAAAAAGAAGAAGAAGTCACCAATCTTTGCTTGATGGAAGACAATGTAGATCACTCAGATCAAGAAGAGGATTTCTCTCACACAAGACCTCGTGGGAGCATATGGTACCTGGATAGCGAATGTTCAAAGCATATGGCTGGAGATACTGCTCAATTCATAACGCTGGAAGCCAAGAATGGAGGCAAGATTACACTTAAAGATAATACCACAAAGAAAGTGGTTGGATCATATATGATTGTAAATTTCAAAAACTTTTTCATAGACAGTGTGTTATTGATTGAAGGCTTAAAACATAATCTGTTAAGTATTAGTCAGCTATGTGACAAGGGATATAATATAAAATTTTTACCTACTAGCTGCATATTAAGCCTAAATGGAAAAGAAGTTTTAAATGGAAAAAGGGTAAACAATGTTTGCATGTTAGATTTGAATTCTATTCAATCTCCTACTGCTTTTTTGTTTAAAAACTGTTTCTGATGAATCATGGCTTTGACATAAGAGACTTTGTCATTCTAGTATGAAAAACCTTAGGAGAATTACCCAAAAGAATTTAGTAAGAGGTATACCAAAACTAAACTTTACTAAGGACCATCTTTGTGATGCATGTCAATTATGTAAACAAGTGAAGTCCTCTTTTAAGTCCAATAAGGATCTTAGGACGAGTAAACCTTTGAAAATTCTTCATATGGATCTTTTTGGACCAGTATGAACTGTAAGTCTAGGAGGGAAGGTATACGGATTTGTTATAGTGGATAATTTCTCAAGATTCACCTGGATTATATTTCTTTTTCATAAAAGTGAATCATTTGAGGAATTCAGAAATTTTTTAACTTGGATTCAAAGAAAATTAGGATGTGAAATAATCTCTTTATAAAGTGATCATGGAGGAGAATTTAAAAATGAAAGATTTGAAAATTTTTGTAAGGAAAAAAGGATTGATCACAATTTTTCTGCTCCTAGAACCCCTCAACAAAATGGGGTAGTTGAAAGAAAAAATAGAACATTAATAGAAGCCGCCCGAGCTATGTTGGCAGAATTCTCACTTCCTAGATATTTTTGGGCTAAGGCGGTTAGCACTGCATGTTATGTTCTGAATAGGTGAATGTGAGATCAAATTTAAATAAAACACCCTATGAGTTGCTAAAAGGTGGAACACCTAACTTGTCATATTTACATATTTTTGGTTGCAAGGTGTTCATACATAACAATGAAAAATCTGCCTTAGGAAAATTTGATCCAAAATCAGATGAAGGAATTTTTGTTGGATATTCAAGTATTGGAAAATCTTATAGGGTATTCAACAAAAGAACTTTAGTCATTGAAGAAACCACACATGTTGTATTTGATGAATCTGAAAATTTGGAAGAGCCAAATGTTGTTGAAGAAGAGATTGAGGAAAACTCCCAAAAGATTGATAGATTAAATTTAGAAGCAAATGTGGAAAAAAATTTGGAAAGAGAAAACCCTTTGCCTAGAGATTTGAGATTTTCTAAAAATCACCCAAGGGAATTGATTATAGGTGAACCTAGTGAGGGTGTTAGAACTAGGCGTGGATTAAACAAGGAAGTCAATCATTCAGCCTTTATTTCAAAAATAGAACCCACTAATATTGATCAAGCACTTTCTGATGAATTTTGAATATTGGTCATGCAAGAAGAGTTGAATCAATTTGTAAGAAATAAAGTTTGGGAATTAAGTACAAGGCCAAAAGATCAAAGTGTTGTTGGAACCAAGTGGGTGTTCAAAAATAAAATGAATGACTCGGGAGTAGTCATTAGAAATAAGGCTAGATTAGTTGCTAAGGGGTATAATCAAATTGAAGGAATTGATTCTGATGAGACCTTTGCCCCTGTAGCAAGACTTGAAGCAATTAGGGTTTTACTTGCCTTTGCTTGTTTTAAAGGTTTTAAATTGTTTCAAATGGATGTCAAAAGTGCCTTTTCGAATGGGATTATTGAAGAAGATATTTTTGTAGAACAACCTTTAGGGTTTGAAAATTTAAAATACCCAAATCATGTTTTTAAGTTAAAAAAGACATTATATGGATTGAAACAGGCACCTAGGGCTTGGTATGAGAGGTTGAGCACCTTCCTACTTGAAAGATCTTTTGAAAAAGGAAGTGTGGATACAACTCTCTTTTTAAAGAAATTTGGAAATGATATACTCATTGTTCAAATTTATGTGGATGATATCATCTTTGGATCTTCAAATAAAAATCTTTGTGATGATTTTTCTAAAACAATAAGTATTGAATTTGAAATGAGTCTAATGGGAGATTTAAATTAGTTTCTAGGTTTTAGCATTAAGCAACTTGAGGAAGGAACATTTCTTAGTCAAACTAAATATATTAAGGACATCCTCAAGAAATATAAAATGCACAATACTAAACCTGTTAGTACACCAATGAGTTGCTCAATTCAGTTGGATAAGGACCTTAAGAGAAAATCAGTTGATCAAAAGAAATATAGAGAAATTATTGGATCTTTACTTTACTTGACTGTTAGCCGACCAGATATTATGTTCAGTGTTTGCTTATGTGCTAGATTTCAATCAGATCCAAAAGAATCACATTTGACAGCAGTGAAAAGAATTTTAAGATATTTATTAGGAACTCAAAACTTAGGGATTTGGTATCATAAGTTTAGCTCTTCATTTGAAATTGTTGGTTATTCGGATTCTGACTTTGCAGGCTGCAGAGTGAATAGGAAAAGCACTTCTGGAACATGTTAATTCATTGGAAATTCATTAGTTTCTTGGTCCAGCAGAAAACAAAATTCAGTAGCCCTATCTACTGCAGAAGCAGAATACATTGCATTAGGAAGTTGTGTGGCACAAGTACTTTGGTTAAAACAACAGTTGATTGATTTAGGATTAACTATAGGCACTATTCCAATTTATTGTGATAATACTAGTGCTATTTGTATTTCTAAAAATCCTATTCAACATTCTAGAACCAAACACATTGATATAAGACATCATTTCATAAGGGATCATGTATCTAAGGGAGAAATTGAACTTACTCATGTTTCAACTGAAAATCAACTTGCAGACATTTTTACAAAACATTTAGCCTTTGATACCTTCAGCACTTTAAGAACAAGGCTTGGTGTAATTGATTTGAATGCTTAAATAAAAATATTTTTGTAATATTGATATTTATGTTTTCTTAGTTTATTTATTTTTTGTTTTGTTTTTTATTTTTTTGATTTTTTTTGTGTTTTGAATGAGTTTATTTTAGAGTCTGTAGTTTTGTCTTTGTTTTTTGTGTTTTGAATGTTTTATTTGATTTTCTTTAATAAAAATTTAAAAATCCAAAAAAAATTTGTGAAATTCGTCCAGGACGAAATTTTTCGTACTGGACGATGTGTGTAAAATTCAATTCGCATGATGTAAACCGTTTTGAGAGCAGTTTTTAATGTAGTTCGTCTGTACGATCTTATGATAATCCAGGACGAAATTTTTTTCAAACATCGAGACGATTGAATGCAGCGGTTGAGTGGATAAGACAGTTTTAATTGTGAAGTTCGTCCGTACAAACTTTTTGTTCGTCCAGACGAACAGAAGTCGTTTCACAGTAGGGGACGGTTTTCAACTGACATTAAAACGAATTAACTTTTGATCGCCTGTACGAAATTTTTTCATCTGTACGAACGGTCAAGTCAAAAGTCTATACGAAAGGACGCATCGTAAATTGTGTTGATTACGAAAAGTCATTTCATTTTGGATGAATTGGATCGTCTGTACGAAATTGTTTTGTCCAGACGAACGATAATTTTCATCCATGACGAACTGTTTTCTTCTAGGACGAACGTATCGTTTTCTTTAAATATGAAGGCTTTCTAACTCAACAATCACATCTCCAAACTTCACTTTCAATCCCTTTCGACTTTAAATCGACAATGGCCTCCTCAAGCAAAAGACAAAAGGTGTTGGCTAAGAAACCTCAGAGAAATGCCTCTGAAAACTTCCTTTCAAAGGCAAATGAGGAATCCTTTCCTCGTTTTGCATCTGCCAAAATTACATCTTCTCGCATTCTGATTCAAAGCGAGATAAATTTCAAGTCATGCACCTTTTTACTTCCACCCAGTTTGGATTCATTCTTTCTCTCGTCCACCTCTACAACAAATAAACTTTTCTCTATTTCCTAGCCAACATGAGTTTTAATTCCGACCACTCCTGCATAAGTTCTTTTGTTTTCAAACAAAAAGTTGAAATCACCAAGTACGACATAGGTGCCTTTCTGAACTTAAGAAATGAAGGTTATAGAGCCCACACCCTTATGAATGAAGACACTTTCAAATGGTATGAAATCAATAGGGTGATTAGAGAAAATGGCCTAACATATCATGTTGCTTTAGTTTCAGGAATGACCAGAAATGCTCGAATCATCCAGCACATTCTTCGATCTTCAATCATTCTTAAAGTTTGTGATAGGATCAATATTACCCCACTCCTTTCTGTTGTGACCTTTTTTATAATGAATCGTAAGCCTATCGATGAAGCCCAACTTATTCTAGAACATCTTTATGGGCTTTCAGAAATTAAGCATGCAGAACAGAAGAGAAAAATGAACATCTCATTATGACACTTAGTTACATACATTTTGGAAAAGAAATACAACTTAGTGCTTCCTGATGATGAATACGAAGAGCCGGTCTACTACAATGATGCTTCCTTCAGAGCAATTTTCAAGGAGGAAAAAGGGAAAGCACATGCCAGTGCTTCTGAAGAAGAAGAAGAAGGAGAGCAAACTTCTGCACCTCAATCAGATTATCAGAATTTGATTGAGAAATTTGATAGACTTTAGACTCGTGTTGATCAAAGATTTGATCAAATTGATGGTCAACTTATGCAGCAGTAACAGGATATTGGTAGTAGCAGAAATGAAGTTCATGAAATCAATACCAATGTTATTTTGATGGCCTCCTACTTCAACCTATTTGGTGGCATTCCTCCTCCTCCTCTAGAAGAATAGAGAATGAGCGATGATTTTATTTATGTTTGTTGAATTTGTGTTTGCTTTAGTGTTTGTTCTAATGTTTGTTCTAGTTGTGTTTGTTTGTCTTTGTTTTAAACTTTAGTGTATTTTCTTTTGTATTGATATTGTGAAATGATCCTGTAATCCTTTTCATAAATATCAATATATATTATAGTTGATTTTGATTTTGGATGGTTTTTGAAATGTGTTTAGTTCTTATGAATTTCGTTAGTCTTTTTAATCCTAATTGTGCTTAAATTAGATTATGATTTAAGATTAATTACATTAGAAAATCTAGTCTTTCTAAATTTAAAATTTGTTTATAACTTGTCATAATTAGAATTTTTAATCTCATGTATATTCATTTAGACTACATAAAAATTAATATTATTATTTCAATTTAGATGTTTTCTTATTTTGTATTTCTTTGCTCAAGTAATATTTATGCACTTAGAAAAATTTGAAATTTTAAATTATTAATCTTGGAAAGAATTGGTTTCAATTACTTTTAAAAATTATACAAAGAGTAAAAAAATCAAAAAGAATGCGCAAAGGTTCGCAAATATGAAAAAGAGGCACAAAATTAGCCTAATGTCAAAAGATGCACAAAAATGTGCCAAAAATTTTGAAAAAGATGCGCAAAGCGCCACATGTGATAATTCTCTTCTTTCCAAATTCTTTCAATCTCTTAATTCAAATTGATCTTATGTTCATTTATATTCTATTGAACTTTGAAATATATAATTTTTATTTATCGCTCTTGTAACGATTTTCTATATTCAAATGTCTAAATTGAATCATGTTTTTCATAAATTCTTCTTACTTACAATGTTATATCACTTCTTAAATTCTATGAATTTCTATGATTTACCTAATGTTATTAGTTTTAGATTGCATACCTTATGTCAATCACCATTTAGATTAAATTTTCAAATGAATTTCATATAATTACTTATACTTCTTGTCTATTTTTTCTTCACTTTTTGTTGTTGTCAAAAAGGGGGAGAAATTATTGTGTTTGTATGTTTTGTTTGTTTTATTTGTATTTTGATTTTGTGTATAACTTTGTGTCTATGGCTTGTGTTATTTTGTTAAAAATTAAAAAAACAAAAAACAAAAACAAAAATAATGTTCTTTACTTCAAAATACCTCCTTTTTTTCATGTATTCATCATTTCATGGGGAGTTTTGAAGATTTGTTTAAATTGAAATCATACAAACAATAATTATTTTGCCATCATCAAAAAGGGGGAGATTGTTAAGATAGTTGCTATTTGCATACTTTACATTTATGCAACTTGTATAGTTTTGATGATTCCAAATATTATTGTTCAAATGTATAGTTATCTCCAAATAATTTTAGAAGATTTGTATTTACTCTTGTGTGTACTAAGATTTCATGAAAATCAAATTCCAGACTACGAAGACTTCAAATCAAATTCATCGTACACATATACAAATTAGGGTCGTTTCAAATCGTTTAAGTAAAAATCGTCCAGGACGATCCACGATCGTACAGGACGATCCACTGCGTACAGAATTTGAAAACTTGCAGTTTTTGGGCGGTTTTCACTTGTCTTTTGTATATAAATAGTCCAAATTAGACTGCCACCCAATCTTTTTGTCATTTGATCTTCGTGCCTCTTGAGAGAATAGCCAAGGAGAGAGTGGAAGAGAGCATTCAAAGGAGGATTCCTACCACTGGAGCGAGAAGGCTTCACTTGGATTGCTAAGGTAAGAGTCTCTACTTGTGAAATTGGATTACTTCACTCTTTTATTCTTCTTCCTTCTAGATTCTTGTGAGAAGATCTGTCAAGGAGATCTGGTTCTCTGCCGACACTTGGGAGAGTGTGAACAGCCGAAGGGTTCTCTGCCCACACTTGGAGAGTGTGAACAGACGAAGGGTTCTTCTGCCCACACTAGGAGAGTGTGTGAAAGGATGAAGGTTCTCTGCCTACACTGGAGAGGTGTGAAAGGACGACGGTTCTCTGCCAACACTGGGGTTTTGTGTAAAAGGGATGACGGTTCTCTACCGCACCGGGTAGTGGTGAAAAGAGTGTGTTGTAAGGCTTCTCCGCCTTGCTGTGGGTGCAAAAGGAGAGTCACTATTTGTATTAGTGCAATACTCAGAGGGTGCCTCTGAGGAGTGGATGTAGGTCTGGTTATAGACCGAACCACATATAAATCTGGTGTCATTTACTTTATAGCTTTTACGTTTCCGCACTTTAAATTTTTTTGTTTTAAAAACTCTGTGGTTGAAAAACATTTTCTACTAACTTAAAAAAAAGAAAATTTTATTTCGGTTCAACTTTATTTATTATAAAGAGGGTTTAAAATTTTAAAAACTACCAATTCAACCCCCCTCTTGGTAGCCTTGGGACATTTACTTAGGCTTAACAAACCTAACTATGATTCATAATATCTAGTTATTAATTTCATTAATTTTCTTGTAAGAGAACCTATATTCTAAGTTCATATCACTTATTTTAGTTTTATGGACTAGCTTCTTTTGCCCACATCCCATCTTGGTGTAGGAGCCTTTACCTATTTAATACTACACCTACGCACCAATGTAGTGGCCCTTATCAACTTATCACTATATTCGGGTCATACAACACATCACTTTTAGAGGACACCCTAGTATTAACATAAAATTTTTAAAGTATTTTATGTCATGATTATTCAATAAATTTTATGTTGTCTATTAACTACCAAACGGAACTCTCCATTTTTCTCATCCAAGACTTGGGAAACTGACAACGACAGAGTTAATCCCTCTCTAATTAAATAATTTTAAAATTTTCAAAAAATATTTAAACTTTGAAATTCCCATAATTAATTCTATAAAATTCTAAAATGAGAAAAATTCAAAACCACTCTACTCCACTTAAAATTTTAGTATTTTTCACAAATAACAAACCCTTAAAATTTATTTAAAGTCAAAAGTCAACTCTTGGTCAACCGATTAGTTCAAATTTTGATCAAAACTTCAGAAAAAATCATAACTTAATATAAAAAAAATTCTAAATTGAGTAAACTTAAAGTGTTAATTACTCAACTTAAGGTTAAGTATTTAGGAAAAATACCCAAAATTTCAAAAATCAGTTTCTAACTGTTAAAAAGTCAAGTTTTAACCCCTTAATTAATATAATAAAATATTTCAAATAATTTCAAATTTTAATAAATTCTTTAAAAATTTTAGAAAATTCTAATTAAATTAGTAGCTCAAACCAGTAATTAATAAATTAGTTTT
>JACXSL010000040.1:0-113964 GCA_019514585.1 Dendrobium officinale
CCAAACTATCAGAAGAACTAAACAATCGAGAGGGAAATGATTTATTTAGGGAGTATTGACCATTTGAGCTCATATGATATTTTGTTGTCCATTTGACCAGTGCAATTGATCAAGGGTTATTGATATGGCATGTAGGGAAGTTCTTAAGTGCTGGTGAGGTATTTTTGAAAGAAGTTTGAAGAAAAGGCATTTGTGTTTGAATAAGGGAAATTGATCATTTGGGAACTTCTAGTAATTTGACTAGTTTAACTAGTCAAACTTAACTAGACAAAGTTGGGTAGTACATGGGAGGTGTTTGGAGGTTAATGGAATGGTTTTGAGTGGTTAAAATGCTTGATTGTATTACTTGAAGTGATTTGGCCCTATTAGGCCTAAATTAACCAGATTCAAGTTAGATTGACCAAGTCAATTATTGACTAGTTCAGGGTTACCAATTGAGTCCATTTCACTAAGAGTGGTATTAGGAGAAATCTGGTGAAGATTAGAAGTGATATGTAGTTCAATTGGAGGTGATTAGCTTGTAGGTCAACTAGGTAAACCTGAGCTATCCCAAATGGGTTAATTTGGTCAACTAATGGTTGATGGGTAATTGACTGATGGTTCATCATATGACGTTCCTATTGAAGGTTGAACCATGATTGAGGTCAAGGAGTCATTGCATTGATCTAGATAATGCACTAAGCTACCTGATTGCAGTGTAGGGCTATACCTACAGGTGATTGTAGATTGTTTGGTTGATTGATTATAGGATTGATTGTAGTTTTGATTCTCTTACAGATCGATTAATTGATTGATTGTAGGTTTGGATGATTTCAAATGATTGATTTATGGTGATTATTGATGATTGCAATATAATTGAAAAAATGATTGAATGTATGATTGACTAACTAATTATAGTGCTAGATAATTGATTATTTTGCTATAAGATTGACAACTAGGTGATTGCCAATCACTAGATCGACAATCAGGAGTCATGATAGTTTAGGATGATGACCTCATACAAGTAACAAGTAAAAAACATATTTTAAGATAAAATATTTAAATTTCTATATGAATTGGAGTGATATAGCATTGTGAATATGAGCATAATGATGCTCAATAATTTAGAGCAAAATTGTGTCAGAAATTACCACATCAGCTTTTAAGTCTTTATTTTTGAATTTATTCTTGAACTTTATTATAACACTGTGGCATTAGGCCTTTGCGATGTGGAGCTAGCATATATATATATATATATATATATATATATATATATATATATATATATATATATATATATATATATATATATATATATATATATATATATATATATATAATTTTTAAATATCTATGCCATTTCTCACCATCACCTCCCAACTGTGTCATGCCCAAGAAGAAATCAAAGGAGGAGAATAATGAAGAAGGGGGGGGGGGGGGGGGCGGAGTGAAAGAGAGAGAGAGGAAATATCATAGGAGAAAGATATTCAAGTAATTTTCTTCTAACAATTCTTTTATGAAAATTATTTTATTTATTGTAAGTAACTATCTTCCTATCTTTATTTTACATGATTTTTATTTATAGGAATTTAATCTCTTCTAAATATGTCAAAAAAGTATTATCTCCTAATTTAATGAGCTTTTACTATGTAACTTTTGATATGTTATAGATTTGATCATTCTAAATAATTTCATATAACATTATTATATTTTTACATTCAAATATGTGTATAGAAATTTCTAGATAAAATCAGAAGGGAAAAGTATGTTGAGAATGGATTAAAGGTGATATACTGTGATTGATATGATAATATTGTACTAAAATATATGTGTTAAAATGATTGATATGACTGATATGTAATAGAATTTGAAACTGATCTGATTGAAAGGTTATATTGTATTTAAAAATCTCTTATAGATAATAATATACTAATTGATATCAGATATATATGAAATTATAATCCCTTGTGATAGCATCAAAATTTATTGATTCACTAATTGGGGTTATAATGAGCTGGAGATAGATTAAGAGTTATAAGGAGTCTAGGCAACTATTTCACATGATTCAAAAGGAATTATAAGAAGTACATTAATTGGAAGTCATAAGAGGTGAATGATTTAGATTCATAAGTATAAGAGAAAGATAACCTCAAGTTATCCTCATCTTAAAATCTTATTGAACATTACTTATTTTCACTAATTATTATTGATAATTGATTACTAAATATGGATATTGATTACAACTAGAGCTTATTGTTACTGAATACATATATTGAAACAAATATATGACTATATAATTGATAGACTAATGAGAATGATTGAATGATATAACTAAATGAAGCTGATAGTATGATAAGGATAAAAACAAATATATATATGATAGTATGAATCTCTCTAACTAGAACCAAGAGGGTGAAAATAGAGTTGAACTTCTCTAATTATAAAAGAGTCACGATTCTCTACCCCACCGGGGAGGTGAAAAAGAGTCTATACAAGATTTGCCTCATTGCTATAGGAGAAAAAGGAGAGTCACTACTATTTAGTATAATACTTGGAGAGGGAGTCTCCAAGAAGTGCACGTAGATTGGGTTGACCAAACCACTATAAATTATGATGTATTCATTCTAATATTTTTTGCACTTTATTTTCTACAATTTTATGTGTAGTTAAAAAATCTATTTTATTTTGTTATTGTGAAATCTACTCTTTCTGTATTCATTGTATTGATTATCGTGTGTGATTTTGAAAAGTTTTAAAAGTTCATTTTTACTAAAGAATAATTAAAATAATCAATTCACCCACCTCTTGGTTAGCAGTGGGCTAGTTCTTTAGGGTTTCACAACCCTCATGAACTTTTAAGTGGTATCAGAGCCACCACCAGCAACAGTACGATAGTAGAAATATCCAAAAGTAGTTCACCACCATCTAACAATAATACAATAGCTTTAGTTAGTTCTTCCAACTACCTCCACAACCACCTCATGATCAAGATCCACCACTATTTTAGATTTATTTAGTTTTTGTTGTGTTGTATTTCTCTTATTTATCTATGCTTGCTTATTTTCACCTTATTTTATAATTAATTTTCTTTTCAGTCATTCTTGTGTTGCTTTTCTTTCTTTTTAGTCAAATGTTTTTACAAAAAAATTGTTTATTTTAACTTTCAAATGGAATTACTTTTTCTTTCTAGCTCATTCTATGCTCTTAGATATCTTTTATGTACTATTTACTTGAGAAATCTATAGTTTAAGGAAAATATGTTTCTTTCTATTGTATTGTACAACTTAATTCGTATTGTATGATTGAACTCGTACTATACAACTTGTGTCATATTGTACAAATGAACTCTCTACAATTCTCTTTACTATTTGTAATAAACATACTTATATTCTTACTTAAATGTTTCATAAGTAATGGTTGACATTGTTAAAACTCGAAGGATAATTAATCTTACGAATTTTTATATTGCTTTCAAATTTTCTTTGCATGATAATTCCTTTTGGGAATGTGAAATTTAAATCTAATTGAAGTTGAGATGGTTGAAATGAAAACACTTTCATTTTATTGCATTTTTTTATATCATGAATATATTCTGCAATTTGATAAACATGATTCATTATTTTTCATAAATCAGGCTATTTATTCCTATTAGAGAGTGAGTTTGTTTTGTATATTATCCCTCCATATATAAGAGAGTGAGTTACCCTTCTCTTCTATTTGATGATAATCTTTACATTTGAGATTCTTAAAGATTTAGAAAGGAGGTAATTTGCAAAAAAATTCGAAAGAGACACAAAATAAGCCTAAAATTAAAAGATGTGTAATGACGCCAAAAATAAATTGATGTATTAAGTATATTAAAAATAAAAGATGCCTAATGAACGCCAAAAGCTAATAAAAGAGGCACAAAATGATCCCAACTTAAATTAGCTTTTATTTTTTATAAATCTTGAAATCTTAGAAAATTCTTACATTTTAGAATATTTAATACTTGATATTGAAATATCTCACTTTTACAATAATATTCTTTTCAATATATTTCATACTACCAGTCTAAAAAGTTTACGTTTTCAAGTCTAATTGTAATTCTTGAATTAGATTCTTGTTTAAACAAAGGATTTTAGCTTGTGAAGATGTTAAGCTGAGTGTTAAAACTCTAGAATTTCAATCCTTTGGTTGCAATAAAGTTAACAATTTTCTTATTTGTCTTTTCTATTTATAGAGTAAGTTTATTATATTTTGAAAATTCCCACAAGAGTTTTATTGTCTATGATGTTTTTTTTTCTTCACCTTGTGTTGTTAGTTGTTTTGAATTTGTTTGTTTTATGTATTTTTTATTTATATTATTTTCCCTCTTTTTGTGATGTCAAAAGGTGGACAAGTATGCTATTATTAGTTGTTGTTGTTGTTTGCATATTCTTTTTAAAAAAAATTCACTCTTTTTTCTTATAATTGATTTACTTCTAAGGGGGGGTTTAGAGGAAAGCAAGTTTTAAAAATCCAAAAATAATATTATTTGTTATCATAAAAAAGGAGGATATTATTGCAAACTAGATGATTTTGAAGATAAAAAATATTATTGTGTATGTTACTACTTTCAATTTTTTATGGGAAATTTTGTTTTGTATTTGTATGTACTAATGTTTAAGGAAATCAGTCCACTGTTCACTTTCCATTCTGATCAGCTTATTACAAGGTAGACAAGGGCTACAATCCTTTTCATTTTATTATATATTTTTTTTCCTTTCTTGAGTCATATCATGCATTTGGGTGGATATAATTGCTGAGTAACCATGCACACACATAGGGGGAGAGAGAAAATTATTTTTTGAGAGAGTTTTTTTAAGTACATCGTGTTATATAATTTTGGCTTTATACTATACAACCATGTTTCATATTGTACAATTTTAATTCATACTATACGATCACTTTTGCTCTGTCAAAACCCTAGCTGCCAAAGGTTAAGAAAGATATTAATTATGTATTGATCATATGGAATGATTTGGTTCATACCATATGCCCTAATTAAAATCTTTATTAATTAATCCCTCGATATCAGGAAGTCAAATCATGAATAATTATTATGATTGATTATACTATATGATATAGTTTGTATTGTTTGATTACCTGGGTATGAAATTAGTCATCCCAAAGATCATACCAAATAAAATTCTTGATTTTTATATTGATCATACTATATGATATTCATAGTTTTGGATGATCAATAGTGTAAGAAGTTAGCCATCCCAAGGATCACCCCAAATAAAGAGAATGAATTTTTGCAATTTGTATCTTACGATGTTATGATCATACTGTACAAAATGACATAAAAGTTGAATAGTTCATTTGAAAAATCTTATCGGATGAGTCTGAATTACACTGAATATGTGTATCATATTATACAAATAGAAGATGGATCTCTTAAAAATTAGGGTTTCTTGAAGCCCACTACTTAAGGTTCTCTAATACTCCTATTAGAAGATATTTGACTATTGAGACTTTAGGAGAGAGAGCTTTGAGGGAGAAATGAAGGAAAGCTTTATTAGAGAAGAGAGGGAAATTTGGTGAGGGAGAAGTTGGGAGGGGATTCTCAAGTTTGCTCCAAGAAATTATCTTTCCTTGTATCTATAAGCGTCTACCTAAATTCTTTATGGCTATGGAGAAGAAGTTTTTCAGTAAAGATTATGGTTCTCTAACCATAACCTAAAAGGGTGAAAATAGAGTTGTAGTTTCCTAACCATCACTAGACGGGTGAAAATAGAGTTGAGATTCTCTGACCATCACCAGGAGGGAGAAAATAGAGTTGAGGTTCTCTGACTGTAAAAGAGTCACAGTTCTTTACCGCACTGGTGAGGTGAAACAACGTCTGTATAGGCTTCTCCTCCTTATTGTGGGAGCAAAAGGACACTACTATTTAGTGCAATACTTTGAGACGGAGTCTTCAAGGAGTGAACGTAGGTCAAGTTGACCAAACCACTATAAGTTCTAGTGAGTTAATTCTAATATTTTTTGTACTTTATTTTCTACAATTATATGTATGGTTAAAAAATATGTTTTAGGTTTTTATTGTGAAATTTACACTTTTTGTATCCACGATATTAATTATGTTGTGACACTTTCAAATGGAATTTATTTTCTTTCTAGCTTGTTATTTGCTCATAGATCTCTTTTATGTGCTCTTTACTTGAGAAATATGTAGTTAAAGGAAAATATGTTTCTACTGATCATATTGTATGACTTGGTTCATATATTACAATTTAACTCATACTGTATAATTTCTATCATATTATATGAATTAACTCTATGCAATGCTCTTTATTGTTTGTAATTAACATACTTCTATTCTGACTTAGATGTTTAATAAACAAATCTTATAAATTTTTATATTTCTTGTTATTTCCTTTGCATGATAATTCCTTGCGTGAACTTGAAATCTAAAAGAGATGGTTAAAATGTAAACACATTCATTCTAATGCATTTTTTTATAGCATGAATATATTCTATAATTTGATAAACGTAATTCATTATTTTTCATAAATCAGGCTATTTATTCCTAACAAATACCAGGCTTGCTTTAAAGATTATTCCTCCCTATATAAGAGAGTGATTTACTCTTCTCTTCTATTTAAAGATAATCTTTAAAACTAAGATTCTTAAAGATTTAGAAAGAAAGCAATTTGGAAAAAAATTCAAAAGAGGCAAAAAATGAGCCCCAAATACAAAGATGCGCATTGACGCTAAAACTAAAAAGATGCATTAAGTGTAAAAAAAACAAAAGATGTGTAATGTACAGCAAAAGCTGATAAGAAGGCACAAAATGAGCCCAACTTAAATTACCTTTTATTTCTCATAAATCATTAAATCTTAGAAAGTTTCTATGTTTCAAAATATATTGTATACATGATTTTGGAAAATCTTGGTTCTTCATTCATCACTTTTACAATAATATTCTATTCGATATATTTCATGCTAGCAGTCTGAAAAGTTTAAGTTTACCTATCTAATAATAATTCTTAAATTGTATTTTTGTTTAAAAAAAATATTTTAGCCTATGAAGATGTTAAGCTGGGTGTGCAAACTCTAGAATCCAAATCCTTTGGTTGCAATAAAGTCAACATTTATCTTATTTGCCTTTTTCTTTTATAGTGTAAGTTTATTATATTCTGAAAATGCCCATGAGAGTTCTCATGTCTATGATATTTTTTTCTTTATCTTTAGTTGTTAGTCTGTTCGAGTCTATTAGCTTTATGCATTTATTATTTCTATTTCCTTCTTTTTCTTCCAGTTTTTTTCCCTCATTTTGTGATATCAAAAGGGGAGTAGTATCTTATTGTTTGTTCATTGTTGTTGTTGTTTGCATATTATTTTTAAAAAATTACAATCCTTTTTCTTATAATTAGTTTTCATCTAAGGTGATGTTTAAAGGAAAGTAACTTTTTGAAAATCCAAAAATAATAATATTTTACATCATAAAAAATAGGGAGATTATTGCAAACCTAATTCAAGCATAGTGATTTTGATGATAACAAACATTATTATGTATGTTACTACTTTCTTTTATTTCTGGGATATTTGTTTTGTATTTTCGTGCACCAACATTTCAAGAAATCAGTCCACCATTCACTTACAATTTTGATTAGCTCAAGTCTAGGTAGATTAGGGCTACAGTCAGTTTTAATTTTACTCTATATTTTTGTCTTTCTTGAGTTGTATCATTTATTTGGGTAGATATCATTGTTGAGTAACCTTGAACACTCATAGGAGGAGAGGGAAAAATGTTTTTTGAGAGAATTTTTTTAAGTACATTGTACTATACAAATTTGGCTTCATACTATATGACCATGTTTTGTACTATATAATTTTAATTTATACTATACAATCTGTTGTGATACGTCAAAATTGTAATCACCAAAGGTAAAGATAGTTATTAATTTTATACTAATTATATAGTACTATTTGGTTTGTACTATATGCCCTAATAAAAAAATTTCTTAAGTAATCCCTCGATATCAGACTATAAATCATAGATAATTATTATGATTGATCGTACTATATGATTATCCGTGTACAAAATAGGTCATCCTAGAGATTGTACCAAATAAATTCCTTGATTTATGTACTGATCATAATGTATGATGTCAAAAATCCTGGATAATTGATAGTATACAAAGTTTACCATCCTAAGGATTATCCCAAACGAACAAAAGGAAGTTCTAAAGTTCATAACATACAATCTTATGATTCTAATGTATGAAATGTTATAAAAGATGAATAATTTTTCTGAGCAATCTTGTCAGATGAGCATGAATTACACTGATTGTACTGTACGATATGTGTGTTGTACAGTACGAACAAAACATGGATCTTTTAAAAATTAGGATTTCTTCAAGCTTACTACATAAGGTTTTCTAATACTCCTATTAGAATATCTTTGGTTGTTGAGACTTCAAGAGAAAGAGCTTTAATAGAGAAAACAAAGAGTGCTTTGTAAGAGAAGAGGGAGATTTTGTGAGGAAGAAGTTGTGATGGGATTCACAAGGTTTCTTTAAACAAGAAACTTGCCTAATATCTACAAGCATATGCCTAGATTCTCTATAGCTCTGGAGAAGAAGTTCTTCAGCAAAGATCGTGGTTCCCCGACCATCACCAGGTGGGTGAAAAAGAGTTTTGGTTCTCTGACCATCAGCAGGAAGTTGAAAGTAGAATTTAGGTTCTTTTACGATCACTATGAGGGTGAAAATAGAGTTGAGATTCTCTTCTTGTAAAAGAGTCATGGTTCTCTACCGCACCAGGGAGTTGAAATAACGTTTGTACAGGCTTCTCCACCTTACTGTGAAAGTAAAAAGACAATCACTACTGTTTAGTGAAATACTTGGAGTGGGAGTCTCCAAGGAGTGGATATAGGTCAGGTTGACCAAACAACTATAAATTCTGGTGTGTTAATTCTAATTATTTTCTGCATTTTATTTTCTACAATTATATGTGTGGTTGAAAAATTTATTTTATTTCTTTATTATGAAATTTCTCTTTTTTGTATCTTCTATATATATTATCATGTAAGGGTTTGAAAAGTGTTTAAAGAAGTTCTTTTTCACTAAAGACTTTTTAAAATAAGCATATCACCCTTCTCTTGGTTAGCCTCGGGCTAGTTCTTTAGGGTTTCACAACTCTCACAAACTTTCAATATATAATGATACTTTTCTACTATTATTTATATATTTTAATATAATTAATTAACTTCAAATATCAAACTTATTTGGATCTAAATGATTAATTATTTGTTACTAATTGAAATAAAAATGAAAAGAAATTCTTCCACTTTAGATCCTAGGGCATGATAAAGTGGCCAACAAAGACTCAACCACAGTATTATAATCTTTTTCATTCTCATTGTTATTGTTGAGTTCTAATGAATTGACCTATGTTTACCGCTACAATAAACTAAGCACAAGCTTGATTGATCCTTCCTACATGCCTTGATATAAGGTGACTTGTTTAACTACTA
Organism: Dendrobium officinale; assembly: GCA_019514585.1. Lineage (NCBI taxonomy): Eukaryota > Viridiplantae > Streptophyta > Magnoliopsida > Asparagales > Orchidaceae > Dendrobium > Dendrobium officinale. The sequence goes on from JACXSL010000040.1 coordinate 9,485, forward strand.
ACTTTGGGACTTTCACTTCAAAAATTTCTAACTACAACCTGAACATGAAGTATTTTAGGGACTTGAATGGTTCATACCTTCTTAATGAAATTTCTTGCAAGTTCTTGAGAGCTCTATGGGCACTCAAAAATTTTATAATGAACATCCTCTTAAACTTGAATAAAGATGTGATGATGAACAATGGTAGGCATGAAAACTACATAAGGGAGAATTTCTTAAAAAACACAATGAAATGTCGACATTTCAACGTGTTGTTGACATTCATTAATGATGTTGCCTTTTGAATTTGGTGGGTAGATTTGCCTCTATAATGTCATTAGAAAATATATTGGTCAACTCTTTCTTTATTCTCTTAGCTTTCTTAGGTGGAGAGCTGCGCTATTCATCACTGGTGTGATGACTATGACTTTGTTTAGTAGCATGTGTTTAAGTTACCATCCTGATGTTGGATCATCTTCGATGAGCTATTGAGTTATAGGATCCCTCAATAGTACTTTTTCTTGGGGAATCTCTCCCTTGCCCAACACCACCTCAATCATCTTCATGAATGTCTCTTTAATTTGAATCAAATCATAGTGGTTGTAAAGTTCTTATTTCTCATGTTCATTAATGAAACCTAGTTCTGATGCTCTTCACATAATTCTTTCCTTTTTTTTACTTTCATCAATCAATGATCACCACATCTTTTAGGATGTTGGATCCAAAATTTTTTATTATTGACACCTAGACTCATAAAAAAATTTTAAATAGCTGGAGCGAGAACATAATGAAGGAAATAATAAGTATATAGAGTAGGTAAGAAACAAATTTATATGAATATTAGAAATGGTGTGGAGTCTAAAGTATAGCTCTTAGCCTTTTATTTATAAGGTTTAGAAAACTATAAGAAAGGCTAGAACTAGAAAAAAATAAAGAAATAATACTTTTCCCCTAATGTAGCATGAGAGGCCCTTTGGTGTACTCTAGGAGAGTCCTCGAGGGAGAGTACTTGAGGCAAGTGCTTGGGCAAGTTCTATAGGTCAAGTGGTTGGGGTAATTTCTTTAAAGTAAGTGCCTTAGAGAGTCCCTAGGTGTGAGCGCCTTGGTTGAGTCCTCAGGGGTGAGTACCTTATTCAGGTCTTCTTAAATAGGCCATTTAGGGGAGCCCAAAAACTTGAATACCCTTAAATAAGTGGGGATTCCCTTGGGGTGAGCAATAAGTCCTTAAGATGAATGTGGATATAAATATGTCACAAACATGGTTGTTGGAACCATGACTTTGGATTACTTACGTAAATGTACCTTGTTTAACTTGAATGTGAATATTCATGAAAGCAATATTGCCTTGTGTCATGCCCTAGAATCTAATTCAAAAGATTTCTACATCTTTCCATCTTTTATACATCAATCAAAACTCACAGGATTCAACATAAGTGGAAAACTATAATTACATTATTATTCATTAAATATTTACATAACCAAAAAGTATCCTAAAATAATATATATAATAGTCACTATTAAAACACAAAATAAAATATATAACAAAATAGCAAAAAGTAAAATCTAAACTATCACCCACTGATTATCCATTACTCTGTAGGCTCCTTGTTACCTGATATCTTATAAAAATCATATAGTGAGTATATGGCCTAATAAGTAACCACAATATACCACTACATTCAATGAAAGATAAACAAATAAATATGTATACTCCAGTTCTAGTTAATATCAATTAATAAACTATCAATATGAACGATGAAAAATTTAAGAAATTTATATGAATCGATAGTAAAATTTGTCATAGTAAGAAAAATTGGAGTACTTCAATAAGAAAAAGGAGTCTATCAATCTATAAAAATATTGGTAAAAGTTTATAATTCAATAATAGGGGCTACATAGTAAAAAAAGCATGTCTTCTATCAGTATGCCAAGTCATTATGTTATAGTACTAGGTTATATCAATATGTCTAATAATATCTTTCAATGCCTTTGTCATATGATATCCTATGTTTTAATAATATTATTTTTATTTTTATCAATTCTACATCAGTTCTATGCATCAAAAATTTGTATGCTATAAACAATTATAATCGTGGATGTGATTATGAATAACAAGGTATGAAATCAAATTTTAATATGATTTTTGTTACATCTTTGACCCCAATTGCTGACACGTTGATCTTCAGTCTTTAATTTAATTCCAATTGTCCATCAATTGGCAAAGAAACACTATCTTACCATTATTGTTCAAAAATCTTAAATTAGTTTATATGTGGCTTCCAAAAAATTACTAAACTGTCATCACTCTATCCATCAACATAATTCAATTAATTGATTACAGGCTAACATCTAGGATTAAACCATATATCTTTTAATTAAAGAAACTCTTGTCATCTTACCATCATGTATAGGCTATTATATTTTAGCTTCTAGCCCATATTAATTTTATTATTTACAGCCAGCCTTCATTGCCTACATCTAAATGTCAATTTTATCTTACATAAAATTATTTTATTTATTTAGTTCAATATCATATATGAAATGTTATAATATATGAAATACATGAAAATCTATATACTTTACATTAAATTCAAAAAATCATAACAATTAATTTATCCGGTCCAATACAATAATATTACAATCAAAATGCTCATAAGAATCATATTTATCATATAAAAAAATTATGTGGTGAAAGTTTGATAAATTAAGAGAAAATATATTTTTGTCAATTTTAGGAAAACTTTAATCATGAGACACAATATCACTAAAAATAAAGGCAGGAATCAGATTACTTATCATGATTAAAATAAATCTCTAAATATAACCAATGCACGAGGAACTTTGCATGACTTTCTCACTCTTTGCTCTATACTTCTTTCTCTCCCTTCTTTGCTCTTATTCCCCCTGGCTCCTGCCCTAGCAAGGAATGAAAATGAGAGGAGGGGTGGTGGTAGGCAGGGATTTATATTAAATATATTAAAAAATATATTTAATGTGTCTAAAATCAAGCACCCAAGATAGAACATTGATGCACTGCAACTTTCCCCCAAAGTTACTATAAATCAGAAAGCTCGGCACAATGGGGTAGCTTACTTGGTTCTTTCTGGAAGCATTGTGCTTGTATGGACAGTGACATAGTTTTGTATGTAGAATAATAATATTTTCTAAATAATTATTATTTTATGAAATTTAGGGTTATTACACCTTGAATGGATAGAACCCAAAAGCGATATCTTATAATAAAGAGAGCATCTCTTCAAATGAGGGCATGTTTAGATGAGTTTACCAGTCGAACGTAATATGTGCATCCTTCTTAAGTCCCAAAGGGCAAACTCCTATAGTGTGAATTTTTTTAGGGTGAATACCATCCTATCTCTGACCTTGTTCATATAAAATCTTCTCATAGCAAGATTTAGTTTGGGTGAGCGCTCTTCTTCATTGTGCTTATCGAGGGTGAACCTATTTCATACCAGTGAGTGACGCACATATACATAGATATCTTCTTGGGCTTTTAGCAAGCAATTGATAAGTATTATCATAATTTTATAAATGATCACTATCAACAAAACTAAAGATTTCTAAAAAAAATCACAATGAACAAATTGATTCCTAATTTATTAACCACAAATTCATCCTTCCATTATAGAGGAGCATACATGTAACCTTGAAAGAAGTATCCATAAAGCACTATCTTTTGGATAGTGAAGTTTATGTGCTTTACTGATAAGTATGACAAGTATATTCTGTTATATTTTAATTAATAAATATATTTCCATTAAAGTTCAAAGTATTTTAATAATATTCAACTATTTTAATATCTAAAAAATTTAGTTCTTTTCTATTGTGATAATTTGTGAATAATTTTTTTTTTAAATTTCTTAAAATACTTTATTTTCTAAAAATTTTTCTATTTAAAATTTATGATTTTTTGAATAATGTTATAAAAAATATTTAACTTGTAAATTACCTTAAAAATTAAATTTATGTATAATAATTCTTTTACTGCTTTCAAAATTTTATATTAGATTTTAAATATGACACTTGATATACAATTTTTAAATATTAAATAATTATAATGTAAGTGTTAATGTAATTTTAAAATTTCCCTTTTATAAGTTAAAATAAACGTAAATTAAATATATGAAAAGGCTAGTTGAATGCTGCTTCCCACTTTCCTTGAAACAATGTGACTTGTTAAACTACTAACTTTGGTGATTTCACTTTCAAAATTACTCACCAGAGCCACCTGACGATGAAGCTCATGACTTGAATGGTTCATACCTTCTCATAAAAGTGGCTTGAAATTTTTAAGAGAACTTTGGGCACTCAAAAATTTTGTAATGAGTATCTCGTTAAACTTCAAGAGAGATGTGATGACAATCAATGGTAGGACTGAAAACTACCAAAGAGAGAATTTCTCAAATGTGGTAAAGAAATGTTGACACTTCAACATGTTGATTACATCTATTAATGATGTTGTCAACTCAAAGTGCATGACCTAATCGATGTGATTAAAACTTATGTAGTAAGCCTCTAGGTGGGGCATTTTGGATTTGTTGGTTGGCTTTGCCTCTATAATGTCACTAGAAAATGAGTTGGTCAACTCTGTCTTTATTCGCTCAGCTTGTTAAGGAGGAGAGGTGTGCTATTCATCACTTGTTTGATTAGTACTTTGATTAGAAACATGTGCTTAAGTTACCACCCTGATGTTGGATAATCTTTGATGAGCTGTTGAGTTAGAGGATCCCTCAATAGAACTTTATCTTGGGGCATCTCTATGAACATCGCCTAAAACCACCTGAATCATTTTCATGATTCTCTCTTTAATTTCCACCAAATCATAGTGGCTATAAACTTTTAGTCATATTAATTTATGACACCTAATTTTATTTCTCTTTATGTATTGCTTTTCTTTTGATTACTTTCATCAATAAATTCTCACCACATCTTCAAAGATGTTTGATCCAAATTTGTTTGTTGTTGACACCTAGCCCCATAAATAAGTTTAACTAGCTAGAGCAAGAGAACATAATGAAGGAAACAGTGAGTATATATAGTATGTGAGAAACTAAGTAATTTATATAAATATTAGAAATGTCATGGAGACTAAAATGCACCTCTTTTCCTCTTATTTATATGGTCTAAAGAATAACAGGAAAGGCTACACCTAAAAAAATAATGAAATAATACATTTGCCTTTAAAGTGGCTTTAGAGGCCCTTCAGGTGTACTCTAGGTGATTTATCGAGGGAGACTACATAGGGAAATTGCTTGGTTGAGTCCACAAGATCAAGTGGTTGGGGTAATTTCTTTATAGCAAGTGCCTTACAGAGTCCTTGGGGGTGAGTTCATTGGCAGAGTCCTTAGGGGTGAGTACCTTATTCAAGTCCTCTTATATATGCTGTTTATAGGAGCCCATAAAGATGAATACCCTCAAATAAGTGGGGATTCCCTAGGGTATAGCAACAAGTCCATTAGGTGAATGTGGATATAAATATGTGATAAACATGGTTGATGGAACCATGACTTTTGGCTACTTATGTAAATGTGCCATCTTAACTTAATTGAGGATATTCATGAAACCAAGATTGCCTTGTATAATGCCCTAGAATCTAAATCAGATATTTCTATCTTTTTATGTTTTATATGCATCAACTAGAACTCATAGGATTCAATATCAATGGAAATAATATAATTATATTATTATTCATTGAATATTTTTATAATCGACAAGTTCATGATATATATATATTATATATATATATATATATATATATATATATAATATATATATATAATATATATATATATATATATATATAAACAAAATAAAACATATAACCAAACAACCAAAGTATAATCGAAAACTATCAACAACTAATTAACCACTTTGTAGGCTTATTGTTCTTACCCTAAATCATATAAAAATCATATAATGAGCACAGAGCCCATTAAGTAATCACAATCTACCACTAAATTCAATGCAAGACAAACAAATCAGTATTTATACTCCAATTCTAATTAATATCAATTAATAGACTCTTTGTATAAATAATAAAAAATTTATGAAATTAATATTGATCAATCATAAAAATCATTATAATTAGTAAAATTAGAGTAGCAATATTAGAAAAAGGTGTCTATTAATATATTAAAAGATTGGTAAAAGTCTATAATTCAATAATAGGGGCTTCACAACAAAAATACCTAACTCGTCTATTAGTATGCCAGGTTAGTATGTTGCATTAATATGTTGCAATAGTATGTCTAATAACATCTATCAATATCTTTGTCATATGTTATTCTATATTATAGCAATATTATTGTGGGTTTTATCGATTTTACATAATTTCTATCTATAAATCATATTAAATGTTATCAAAATATTATAATAATGGATGTCATCAGGAATAAAAGGGCAAGACATCTAATTTTAATGTAGTTTTTTCAATATCATCAACCAAATCACTGCCCTGTTGGTCTTTAGTATTTAATTTAATACCAACTATCCACCAATTGGTCAACAATCACTTTCTTATCATTATTGTTCAAAAATATTAAATTAGTTTATTGTTGGCTTTTAATAAATTAATGAAGAGTCATCACTCTCTATCCATCGACTTAATTTGAATAATTGGTTACAAGCTAACATACCATAAATCTTTTATTTAAGGAAAATCTTGTCATCCCACCCTCGTGTTTATAGCCAGACTTTATTGCTTACATCCAAATGTCAAATTTATCTTATATAAAATTATTTTATTTAAATAATTCAATATCATTTATGAAATGCTATAATATATGAAAGGAAAAAAATCTACATACTTTGCATTAACTTCAAAAATCATAACTATCAATTTACCTTATGTAATTTAATAAAATTACAATCAAAATGCTTATAAGAATCATATATATCTTATACAAAAAATTATGTGGTGAAAGTTTGATAAATTGTAAGAAAATTTTTTTTTATCAATTTTAGGAAAAAATAAAAATAATGTAAAATGAATTTCTAGGATTAAATGGGGGCATTTAAAGAATATTAACAAAAGTATTTTTTTTGAGTAAGATTTTAGATCTTAAGATTCTATCTGTGCATGAGGATGCCAATATTAAGTGGAAAAAAGTTACTAGTGATATTAAGAATTTTGCAAAATAATTGCTTAGAATTTAAAAGGGAAAAGCTCCTAATCGTAAAAATAGTTGGTAGTTGAATCCAAATGTGCAAGAAAAGATAAAAAAATAAGAAAATTTGTTATAAAAATTGGTTTAAAATGTAAAAATTTTGATAATTGGGAAAGCTATAAAGAGGTTCGTAAGGATTTTAAGAAAGCTATTTGCGATGTAAAGAGCTTAGCTTTTTAATGATTTATATCATAGATTAGATGCTAAGGAGGAAGAAAGATATATGTATAAGTTAGCCAAACAAAGAGATAGGAGTAGTAAAAATTTAGTTCAAGTGAAGTGTATTAAGAATGAAGATCAAATAGTACTTTTCTTAGAAGATGTAATTCAACAAAGGTGTATGAGGTATTTTGCTAAACTTTTTAATGAAGAATGTGAAAATACGATTGCCTTTTGTAACTTTATCACCATAAATGAAAATAAAGATTTTTATTTTTATCGGTGTATAAGTAAAATAAAAGTTAGGGAGGCTTTAAAGAAAATGAAGTGTGGAAAAGTTGTTGGACCTGATGATATTCCAATAGAGATGTGGAAATGCTTAGGAGATGAAGGAATTTCTCGGCTTACTAAACTTTTTAATACTATTTTGAAGACTAAAAAGATGCCAGAACAGTGGAGAATGAGTGTGTTAATTCCTATTTTTAAGAATAAGGGTGATGCATAGGAGTGTGTGAATTATAGAGGAATTAAGTTAATGTGTCATACTTTAAAACTATAGAAGTGAGTTATGGAGCGTAGGTTGTGACGTCATACTAATGCTTTTCAAAATCAATTTGGATTCATTCTAGGTAGGTCTACTATAGAAGACATACATTTATTGAGAGGTTTGATGGAAAATATAGAGAGAATAAGAACGATCTACATATGAAATTTATTGATTTAGAGAAAGCATATTATAAAGTTCCAAGAGAAGTGCTATGGAGAGTTCTTGAAAAGAAAGGAGTTAATAATGCTTATATTCAAATAGCAAAAGATATGTATGCAGAAGCTATTACTTTTTTTCAAACATAAGGTGGTTTGACCAAGTATTTTCCTATTTCGGTTGGATTACATCAAGGATCAGCCTTAAGTCCATATCTTTTTTCTTCAGTCATGGATGTTCTCACTAGACATTTGGAAGAGGATGTACCTTGGTGTATGCTTTTTGTAGATGATATTCTTCATGTTGATAAGACTAGAGAGGGAGTTGAAGGTAAACTCAAATTATGGAGGTCAACTTTAGAGTCTAAAGGTTTTCGCTTGAGTAGATCTAAAACTGAATATATGGAGTATAATTTTCATAACAATAGACCTAGTGATGGGATTGTGACTTTGGGCGATCAAGTTATTAATAAGAGTACACATTTTAGATATCTTGGATTTATTATTCAAAGTGATGGTGAAATTGATGGGGATATTATCAACAGAATTCTAGTTGGATGGTTGAAGTCGAGGAATACATCAGACTTATTCTGCGATAGAAAAGTCCCCCTCAAACTTAAGGGAAAATTCTATAAGATGGTGGTGAGACTTGCAATACTTTATGGTGCCAAATGTTGGTCATTAAAAGAGAAGCATAATACTAAGTTAAGTGTTGCAGAGATGAGGAAGCTTAGGTGGATGAGTGGCTTGAACCTTAGAGATAAGATACGAAATGAGAATACAAGTGAAAAGGTTAGAGTAGCTCTAGTGGAAGATAAGATTAGAGAGTTTCTCCTTAGATTCTTTGGTCACATTAAACAGAGGCCTTCCGATGACCCAGTTAGGAAAGTTGAGGTATTAGATTTGAATTATGTTAAGAAAGGTAGAGGTAGACCTAAAAAGACTTGGTTAGAAAATATTAAAAATGATCTTTTTTTATTAGATTTAAATGAGAATTTAAATTTTAACTATACACAATGTTGAAAAAGGATTCATGTAGCCGACCCCACGTAATGGGACAAAGGCTTGATGTTGTTGTTGTAGGAAAAAAATAAAATCGTGAAACATAATTTCTCAAAAAAAAAAATTCAAAATCAGGTTACCTATCATGATTAAAAGAAATATCTGAACATAGCCAATGGATGAAGAACCCTAGAAGAATTTCTCACTCTTTGCCCTCTCATCCTTCTTCTCCCTTCTTTGCTCAATTCCCCCCTTCTCTTTTCCTAACAAGGAATTAAAATGATGAGAGGGGTGGTGGGAGGCAGGGATTTATATTAAATATATTAAAAATATATTTAATGTACCTGGCACTATAATGCCCAAAACCCAACATTCCTGTGCTGCATACCTCCCTAGAGTTACTATAAATCAGAGAGCTCAACACAACGAGGTCACTTGAATAGTTCTTCCTGGAGGCACTATGCTTGTCAGGATAGTGCCATAATGTTGTATCTAGAATTTGCATATTTTTTAAATAATTATAAGTTTAAGAAATTTAGGAGTATTACACCTTAAATAGAGAGAATCCAGAATAGCTATCTTATAATAATGTGAGCATCTCCTCAAATGAGAGCTTAGGTAGATGAGTTAAACTGTGAACATAATATGTGCATCCTTTATTAAGTCCCTAATAGGCGAGCTCCTATATGGTGAGTTTCATTAGGGTGAGTACCTTCCTGTGCCCAACCTTGTTCCAATAAAATCTTCTCAAAGCAAGGTTTATTTTGGGCAAGCACTCCTCTTAATCATGGTTGCGAGGGTGAGCCCATTTGATACCTGTGATTGACCTACATATACATAGACCTCCGCATGGACTATTAGTGAGCCACTATTAAGTATTATCACGAACTTATAATTGATTATAATCAGTATTACTTATGATACCTAAAAAAATTCACAAGTAACAAAATTTCTTGATTGCTAATTATTAACCACAAATTCAACCTACCATTATAGAGGTAGCATACATTTAACCTTGGAAGGAGTATCCAAAAAACACTATCTTTTTGAAAGTGGAGTTCATGTGCATTTGGTTTAATAAGTATGACCAGTATAATCTTTTATATTTTAATTAAAAAATATGATTCCATTAAAGTTTAAACTTTTTTAACAGTATTAAATCTTCTAATACCTAAAAAATGTAGTTCTTTTCTATTGTGATACAATTTTTTTAAAAAAAAATTCTATAATTAATTTATTTTGTAAATTTTTTATTATTTTATATTTATTATTTTGCGCATTATGGTATAAAAAAATTTAACTTATAAATAACCTTAAAAATTATATTTATGTATAATCTTACCTCTAATGCTTTCAAATATTTATATTAGAATTACAATAGAATTATTGATATACAATTTTTAACTAATAGCCTCCACCACTACATTACCAGCAACAACCTCATGGAGTTATTATATACTATAAATACTTCAGACCACCATCACCTACCACCAATATTCTTCGGTCACCAGCACCATAGCAACCATCAACAACCATCATCGACTGCTGCAGCCTATCACCTACCTCCTTATCACCTCCATCACTCGTAAAATTCATAAAAAAGCATATGTTTAAAATGCATTTTAAAAAATAAAAAATTTCATTACATTTAACTTGCATAAAAAAATAATTTATGTATTTCTAAAATATACATATTTATTTACATTATATTTAAAATTTCATTGAATTTCAAATTCATAAATAAAAAAAATCTTATTGCCACCAATTTAGATAAGAATAGATGAAAAAGAATACTGTCCACTTTAAATCCCAATGCAAAAAATACATAAAAAGACTAGATATAACAAGCATTACATAATATTCAAGTAAAAGCTCAGTGAGCAAACTATAAAGGCCAATACACACCTCTTAAACTGTAGTGTTGGAATAACAAATGTAGTAGTTGTAGACTCTACAAATACCATAAGCCTATCAATGCAAAAATTTAAAGTAAAACATAAATTAATTCTAACATTTGAGTATATTTACAAGTATGATAACATAAAAGAACCACACACACAAAAAATAACCACTACAGGAAAAACAGTGAAAACCGGCGGTTTGAACCGGTGGTTTAGAGGCCGTCGGTATTACCGACGGCTACGCCGGCGGTTACGCCGTCGGATGATAACGACGGCTTAATCGACGGCTTAGCTACGATACACCGTCGGTAATACCGACGGTGTCTAAACCGCCGGTAAACCGCCGGATATAGACGTGAACCGTCGGTTTTCCGGCGGTTTTAATCGACAGTGATAAGTGATTTTTTACCGGCGGTCAAAACCGCCGGAAAACCGCCGGTAAAAGCCCTAATACGAGCCCCCTCGCTCCGCTCATTTCATTTTCCCTGTTTCCTTCTCTCTCTCGGCCGCTCGCTCATATCGCTCCTCCGCTCGTCCGATCAGCCCCCGACGAAGGAACTCCGGCCTCCGACCCCATTCCGACCGCCGCCGACCCCTGTCCGACCGCCGCCGTCCCCAGTCCGACCGCCGCCGACCCCTTTACTCCGACGCCCGACTGCCGACCGTTTCCGACCCCAAACAAACCGATTTCTTTTTAAGGTTAATTTTAATGTTTTTTCTTTGATTATTTGTTGATATTATCTTGTTAGTTAATGTTTTATACTTTAAAAATGTGGGAGAGAGTTATGGTGCATATATAGGTTTAGGTTTGCTTGGATTAATGCTTATATTGTTTGTCAAAATCAATTTGGATTAATGCTTGAGTTATTAAGCTCCAAATCTAGACAGTTGGGTTTAACTTTTAACTATGCTTGAGTGATTTTAGATGAAGAGTTTTGGCCCAACTAGGAGAGAAAAACCTAGCTTACTTTTTTATGCTACATGTTTTCGAAAGGAAAGGAGGTTTTTACTGAGCAATCTAGTGAGGAATCATAAGGTATTTGTCCTTCTCCTCGCAATTGAGAGGAGGGCGAGATAAATTCTGCCAATGAGGATTATTACCACAAGTTTGTTGATAAACTTAAGGACATAAGTTTAGTTAATGTTACTAAAGATGATTTCTGAAAAAGTTATAAGAAAAACTTAAAAAAAAAGTAATTACTTGGATCTTATCCATTGCTAGGTTTTCACTGTTTTTCCTGTAGTGAACACTTAGCTAGAGTTTCTTATTATCCATTGCTAGGTCTCCTGCTTCTCCTCCTAGACTTTTTACAGAACATGAAATCGAGTACAAGAATGGCTGCCATTGACCCACAAAACTCCACAACAAATAATGTCCTAATACAATCATGTAACTTTGATTATTTAGAGAGATGTGCCACCAAAACTTGGAGGTAGTGTGGTCGTATTGTTCGTTGCTATAACTAATGTGTTGAAGTAAGATAACCATTATAGTCACTCATTTTCAACAATTGAAGTGTTTGTAAAAGTACATAATTGACCTCCTTGTGGAATTGTTCCAACCAACTTATTGTGGGAGAGGTTTAAATATGACAAGAAATGTAATGAAACAAATTCCTATGAAACTTTACCATAAAGTTTAATCCTTGAAAGATATAATGACTCGAGTTTTACCAAATTTCCTAATTTTGGAAGAATTTCACTTGTCAAATAGGTTTGTGACATGTTTAGTACTTGGAGATAAACATATTGCCCAATAATTTGAGGGATCTCTCCTTCAAAATGATTGTTGGAAAAATCCATTGACATTACAAAAGTATCGTGATAATTTTGCATAATCTTTAATTGCCCCTTGTTCTTGTGGGTGACAACATATTGATACATCCCATTGTCTAAAATAAAGAATTCATAGAAATCTCCCCTTAATGCATTTGTCATCATTGACTTAAAATTGTTGAAGCACTTTACAAATAAATTTCCACTAAAGTTGTTAGATGAGATGTCAAATACATGCATCATAGGAAACACATAATTTGTTTCTTGGCTTCCATCTAGAAGCTCAGTTAACACATAGAACTTATTAGATCTTAGATGATCAAGGATTCTTAGAAGAGACATATTTCCTAACCAATAAGGAAATGTGCCCTTCAATTTATTGTTCCTCAAGTTCAAGATTTCAAGTGATCGGTAATTAGGTAGAGACCTAGGAATCAATCACTCTAATTGGTTGTCTCTGAGAATTATGATTTGCATCACACAATTTAAACTAATTCCACAAGGTATGGCTCCATGAAGTTGATTTCCTCTTATATTTAATATAAGGAGATCGATCCATCTTCTAGCAAATACGGTGGAATAGTGCAAGTTAGCTTGTTATTAGATAAATTAAGAATCATTAATCTGATTAAGTTTAAGATGAATGGTGTGATTTGCCCAATCAGGTTATTATTTGTAAGAGAAAGGAAAGATAAATGAGATTGTGAAGTGGTGTTGGAGGGGATTAAATATGTGAATTGATTTAGATCAACTATTCTCCATAACATACTTGGTATTTTTTCACAAATTCTTTTATTTTAGAGGTTCTAGTTGGTCAACTAATCTTGATTTTTTATCAATGTGCGGATCTTAGTTAGATTGAAACCGACGAGTTTCAAAATTGACAATCTGGGAAATGAAGATGAGGAAGATCCAATATCTGCATCAAGCTGAGTTTAGGAAAATCTGCTATTTGAGATGTCCAATGCCGAGAGATTGTTGAGACCCTTGATGAACTCCATTCGCACAACACCATTGAAATTTTTATATTATAGATCCAAGTGAACGAGCTCTGATAGATTTTAAATGGTAGATGGGATAGTACAAAATAATTCACAACTTAAGAGATCTAAATCTATCAAAAACTTAAGGTTTCCTATTGAATCAGGTAAATTCGCTGAGAAATGTGTGATATAAACCCACAAAGTTTTTAAATTACTATACATTAGAAAATCTTGAAGATAATCGAAAGTGTCACATTATATAATATATCAAGATATTTCATATTTCGTAATTCAATGATTTGATTCTAAAAAAATCCTTCAAATTTGTTACTTTTAAGGATAAGCTCAAACAAGGAAGAAAAACTGGCAAATGAATCAGGGATGCTAGAGTCTAAATAATTATCTCCAAATTTGATAATGGATAAAAAAGGGAGCATGTGTAGAGAGATACAAATGGCACAAAAGAGGGAGCAGCTATCCATGCTCAATAGGTCAAGTAGAAGGGTGGAATTGACCAAAACATCACACCATTTGTCCTGATATGATGAGACATTTACATTTTAATGAATAAGCTCCTTCAAACTGCTCGTATTTTGCAAAATCATCAAATTAATAGATAGAGAATGCTTAAAATTATAGGAGTGGTCGAGGAAAGTCAAATTTTTCAAGCGAGAGATACTAGCAAGAACCTTCACAACAAATCAAGCATCATAAATATTAAGGCTTGAAAGATTTACATGCATGTCCCACCCAAAGTCCGGAATGTAAATTCCTTCGAAGTTATTATTGGCAAGATTGAGAGAGTCTAAAGATTGTAGATTGAAGAGGCTAGGATCAATCATACCATTGATGAATTGAAGCATTAGGTTGAGTCCAGTGATCCTTTTAGATTCCTCGCTAGTCACGACGTCGCAGCTACAACAGTCCATTCTTGGCAGCCATGACTTTGACTTTCTCATGGTAAAACCTTTCTTTAGTTGGAGAAGTGTTTAGTTATTTGCTTCAATGCATCGGCTAGAAGCTTTGCAGTTGATAAAGAAAAGCTCAAAAAAGGGAAGCACGAGGAGGAAGACAGCAAACTTGAAAAGAAACAGCTGCACAAAGAAGCTCGGAGCTCTAAATTGACATGCGACAGCAAAAAAAAATAAAGCTTGAAGCTTTACTGGGAGAAAGCAAAAAAACTCTTGAGGGTTGACCCAATTCAAGTCTTTAGGAAGTCTTAGTTGTGTACTCTTAAATTCAAAATTCACGACTTAGCTTTGCAAAGTCATGACGCCGATCATTTGTGACTATCTCTACTCCCAGCTTGCATTAGTATGAGCTCAAACTTGTTTATTTAGTTCCAATTAGGGGTACAAATGAGTCAAGCTTGAGTCAAATCAAACTCGAACTCGACTTGCAAGTCAAATACTCAGTAAAAACTAGAGCTCAAACTCGGGTCGAGCTAGCTCAAAAGGCGAGCTCGAGCTTAGCTCATGCCATTGACATAAGCTCATTGAGAAGCTCAATTCTGTGATTCATGCTTGATTTCACTTCTGCTTCCATCCCACGTTTGAGCTCTGAGCCCACATCCAAGCCCGCCAGCATCTGAGCTCCTATTCTGCCTGCTTCATGCATCCGAGACCAACCATGATTTCACCTTCCCGCCATGCAGTTCTGCCCTCTTGCCCCCATGATTTTGAATCTGAGCCAGCTTGTGAGCAATTAACCCAAGCATCAGTTGGATCGAAACTCGGGCTTGAAAGCCACCGAGCTCGTAGGCGGTTAAAATTTAGCTCGAATTTATTAAAATAACATAAAATTTTAATTTTTTTTTCTTGAACCACTTATAAAATATTAAAAAGATATATATGAAAATTTTAAATTTTATTGTCATAATTTTATATATTAAATAATCAATTAAGCTCAAAATTTAATTAATAAGTAATAATTTGAATATATACTTTGTTCATGTTCAAATTATTTATTTAACGAATGAGTTGAACACGAGCTTAGATAAACGGCAAAATCATTTAAGGAAAAATAATCATTGTGTGAAATTAAGCTTTTTCATAGCTTTTTTAAAATTTAGGCAAAATTAATTTTTTTATATGCGATGTATATTTTATCACTATATAGCATCCATAGATATCTAATCCAATATTCTTCAATTAGGGACTTATTAACTTACAATGAGACGAAAATGTCCCTCAAAAGCTCTAAAGCAATAAAAGAAATTTCATTGTATAATAAACTTATCTCAAAATTATTATTTTGTTTCTTTTAGCAAAGAAAAATATTTCTTAGTTTAAAATCTAAAATATTAAAAAGGATCAAGTCATAACTATTCAAATAATTTGATATATGATCTAATTTTTATAGAATGAACTCTTTTAATTATTTTATTTTAATATTAATAAAAAATAAATTATTTAAAAATGATATATATTTGCTAATTTAGATAATATTTTAAAAAATGTAAATTTTAATGATTAATGGAAGGAAATATCTATCATCTTTAATGTTGTTAGTGCATATAACTCCAATGGAACCACTAATAATGATATGTAACACTCCATTCCATTGCACCCTGCTCATGACAGGCAGGGAAGACATTTCTGCCACTTGCGGAAGAAACTAACTGGCACCATCACAATCGTCCACAGATATCCTACTTTAACACCTAGATTCTGAATCTACTTATCATCTTCCTTGTCTTCTTATAATACTTTCAATGTAGCTATAGGAGTTAATGAGATACATTAATGAATATAAAATATAGAAACTTCTATATTATGTTATGCTTTAGCTATGTATCTTTTCTATGTTTTAATACAGGAATTTAACAAGGTATTAGAGCTATTGGCTTCGGTTAGCAAGTAAGCAGCTCAAGCTACTTTATCTATAATGTCTTCCCCGGCCATATCTTTAATCTCCTCCCCGGATATTGGCGCCAGCTATGCTCATCTTATAGAAACTCAAATCTCGTCCTCTCTCAAATTTCTAATGAATAATATCAAAAATATAATTCATTCTCATTTGTCTTCTAGCAAACATCCTACAAATAAAGCTCAGGTAATCAAAGTTTTTCAAGAAAATGGGTTTCATGGCTTTCTCGATGGCACTGCTTTACCTCCTTAGAAATAAACCTTAAGTTCTTATCAATCTTGTACAATGAACCCTGGGCATACATTATAGCAGCTCATTCATCAAAACTTAAATGTGACATTGTATTTAGTTATCTCCCCCTCTCTTCTTCTCCATGTCCTCAACTTTGAAACCCCTCATGGTGTTTGGTTAACCATCAATAAATGCCAATAATCTACAAATCATTCTTGCATACTTCAGCTCAAGATCAAACTAAATCATCTAATGATGAAAGACATGACGATGTCTCAATATCTTTCACTCATCAAATCCAAGGTCGATGCCAACAGTCACTGATAGCAGTATAGATACATAGGATATTATTTTAATGCATTTAAGGGTCTTCCCGCTACCTATATTGCTTTTAAGACATTTAATCACACAAAGTTATAGACTATTAGTTTAGATGATTTATACTCCTTACTGTGTAGTGAGGAAATCAATTTAACAGCTAAGGTGTTGCATGAAACTCATCATGTTGATACCTTTAAACCCCAACAATTCTCTACATCACAAGGGGGTTTAGTCACAGATGATCTTCTTCAGTGTGCTCTTGACCTTACACACATGGAGGAAGAAATCCTAGCATAGGATTCAACACACCCAATAGATCCATTGAATGTTAAATTTGTCTCTGTCGATATCACTCTGTAGAAACCTATTGGTATTGGGCTAACTTAAACTTTTAACTGCACCCTTCATCTGCTCTCCCTATTATCACACGAACTTCATTTCACCTAATATACTAGGCAATAAATAGTTATTCTGAACCAAACTACATGATGATGGTAGCATTGCTAGGTAAAAGGCTCGTCTCATGGATCAAGACTACAAACAGGATATTGTCTTGACTTTCTCAAAACTTTCAGACTGATTACCAAGTTTCTGGCTATCAGAGTCTTCCTGACTATTTCTCTAAACAACGATTGGAAAATAACTCAACTTCATGTATTGAATGCCTTTCTTTATGGCACACTGTCGTAAGAGGTTTACATGGAGCAACCGAAAGGATTCATAGACCCAAACTATCCTAATTATGTTAGTAAGTTACACAAGGCCATGTATGACCTCAAACAAGCTCCCAGGCAGTAGTTTTCCATATTCTCTGATTATTTGATAAAATGGGGCTTCACATTCAGCGCTGCCATTCCCTCTTTACTTCTCTACTTTAATTCTACTGCATCACTATACTTACTCATCTATATTGATGATATTTTGCTTATGGGAAATGATATTGTTGCTATGTCAACTTTGCTTCATGATCTCCAACAACAATTCTCTATAAAAAATCTTAGGAATCTCCATACCTTCCTCAATTTTTTAGGTTCATAAGTTGAACATAGAGATTTTTCTGCATCAAACTATATATGCGAATGCTTTACTTGATAAAACTGCGGTGACTAATTGTCATCTTATTCAAACTCCCATTCTTCACAAAGTAGACAACTCATCGAATGTATTACTCCCATTCAAAAATCCTTTCCTCTGCCATTGCCTTGCAAGCTCCTTGCAGTACCTCACCAATCCTTGACCTGACATATCATTCATTATTAAAAAAAGTATGTCAACATATGCATCATCCCCTTAATAAACATTTTCAGATGCTCAAAAGGATCTTGAGATATCTCAAAGGGACTCTTTACTTTGGTATACATATTCAGGTCGGCAACATAAACCTCTCTGTTTATGCCAATGCTGACTAGGCTAGTGACAAGCAAGATAGAAAATCTATGACAGGATTTTTTATCTTTTTAGGATCTACTCTTATAAGATGGATTGCGAAGAAATAATCTACCATTGGCCACTCTTCTACAAAGTCAGAATATCTAGAACTTACTACTGCTACCATAGATATTGTTTGGTTGCACCAATTACTTCAAGAACTCAAGTTTTATCTTGCGGCTCTAATGCATCTCTACTATGAAAACATTTCTACCATCTGCCTTGCAAATAATTCATTGTTTCATGTAAGGACAAAATACATTGAGATTGACCATCAGTACATTCATTAGTGTATCAAATCTCATATCATATATGTTCATCAAATTTTAATCGAATATCAAACTGCATATATTTTTACCAAAGGTCTCTTTACTACAAGATTTCAGTGTCTCAAGGAAAATCTAACCCTTCAAAATCGAATAGTTTATTTGAGGGGGACTGTTACTGCATATGACTCCAATGGAACCACTAATGATGATATGCAGCTCTCCATTTCACTGCACACTGCACATGATAGCCAAGGAAAACAATTTAGCCACCTACAGAAGAAACCAACTGATAGCATCACAACCATCCATGGAGATACTACTTCAACATCCAGATGCTGAATCTATTTATCCTCTTCCTCATCTTATATTAATACTCTCAATGTAGCTACAAGAGTTGATGAATGACTTTAATGAATCTAAAATATAGAAACTTATCTGCTCTATTATTCTTTAGCTATATATTTGATCTCTGATTTTATACAAGATTTTAACGAAAGCTAAAAAAACGAGAGCTAATTTCAAGAGTAAATTATTTTATTTTTTAACTTATTACAAATTTTAAATTAATTTAGATTTTGTATTTTTATTTTATTTTATTTATTAATTGTAATTTATATTAAAAAAAAATGGAAAAGAATTCTTTTTGTAATTATGAAAAGCTATAAATAAATCATAGATAAGGAGTTAAACTAATTAATATTTAATGATAAGTTTAATCCTCTTTAAGGCTAAACCACATTTCAGTTGATATTTGTTTTCCTCAACAAAACAAAATCTTATTGTCATTCTACCAAAATACAACTAAAAAGAATATAAAAAAAAATTATCAACAAAGAGGAAAACTAAATCTAAAGGAAGCCCCCATGATTCAGCTGTAAAATCTTCCACTTCATCAAAAGAACCCATTTTTTAAGCATTTAACCTATATACTTTTACATATTCTTATAGGTGGTTCATAGGTTCCTAAAAGAGTAATAGGTCTTAGTTAAGGTATAGAATTCATTCACCTTAATTAGCGAGGATTACTCGTCCATAATATCTATCTAAGGTCAATGCCACTCAGCTAATAGTAGTACTCCTAATCCCGCTACATGAACTATAGCCACCACATCGGCATAGCTTGATAATTTTAGGCTTCATTTGGGACAGTTTTCTTATTGCTTCTTAAAGTTGTTTTTTTAGCATAAAAATTTATTTTTTGTGCAAAATAATTGCTTTAAGAAACAATGAAAAAAGACATCCCAAATGAAGCCTTCAATGTGCTTCCACTTTCAAATGATCCTTAAAAGATTGAATTAGCATTTTGATTTTTTCATTCAGTACTTTTAAGCCAAGCAAATTACCAAATGTGCAAATGTATCAATTTGCTCCATTAAGGCTTCGTTTGGGACGACTTTTTTATTGCTTTCTAAAATCGAGTTTTAGTACAAAAATAAAAAAATTTGTACTAAAACTCCATTTTAGAAAGCAATAAAAAAGCCGTCCCAAACGAAGCCTAAATCCCCCCTCCATACTCCATTAGCCAAATAAAGTAGCCATAACTTGCTTGGAGTTAATCACATTTGAAACTAGAGCAGCTAAAGTTCCAACTCATAGCAAATCACCAGGCTAAAAGTAAATATTCCCCTCACCAACACCCCATCAAAGAAAATTTTTTTAGCCTTTAATCATTCTGATGTAACACAGACCATTTAGACCACATATGCCTCCTTCATTAAAGGAGTATTAACATGATGATCTAAATCAGAAAAAAAAAAAATATTTGGGAAAAGGAAATAATTCAGCCCATATATAGACTTTTTTTTTCAATCATGAATGAATCTAAGTCCCATCGTTCCTTCATAAAGAGGAAGGCAAAGATCATTTCAAGAATCCAAACTTTTTAAGAACTTCATAAAAAATTGCTATTGAAGTTTATCATGTGCATTAGAAAGATGAAGCTTCACCTTCATATTATTCACATACATCTTTAAATTTAAATTAATTATTTTTTAAAATTATTTATCTAACAAAACATTATCAGTGGCATTTATTCTATGAATTTACCTACTTTTATTAGGAGAAATGATGTTAAGAGGATTTTAGCAGATCTGATAGAAATAATTTTTATTCTATTTTGCTGAAAATTGAGCAAATACTATGTCTTAATAGCATCAGTTGGAATAAAGTTCCAATAAGAATGGAAGAGGACAGTTGAAAATTCATCTAGTTCTGTAGTAGAATAAGTATCAATAGAGAAGGTATTTTTCTTCACTTCCTTAGCATCACATATGGCAGTTAACATTACATTCTCCTCTTCTAAAATGCCTATATTCTCCAATTTTTTTGCTGAAGAATTACCACAAAGCAGATTTTTGAAATAATTACATAAAACTTTGAATTTCAATTAGAACAATAATCCAATTGCTTTAGCATTCTTTAATTTTGCAAATTCAATTTTTTCTCCCCTTGGCCTTCATTAATGAATGATAGAATCTAGATTTTTTTATCACGATCTTTAATACTTCAAAGGACCTGGTCATAGCTTTCGTGAGGCTCCACTTGAACACCAAATGTTAATGTATTTTACTTTTTTTTCTCCCCTATGAGTAGTGTGATGTGAATATTGGCGTCACACTATTAAACAAAACGTAGTTTTGGGTAAGGTTTAGGGTGTTAGACAGAATATACACAGACTGTTACTGCATTTTTAACTGAAAAATAAAATTTGCAATTGAAGATGCACTAACACCAGCTTTATGTCTCCAGTAATCCTTTTACGATTGCTAAATCCTCAACAAATTTTTTTTTGTAGCAAGCTTTGCCATTTTATCACTTTCCAGCAATGAATTTTGAAAAGGAACGAATCTATTGACTTCTTCAAAAATTTTAATTATCTGTGAAATATTGCTAAGATTTTCCTTATTCCATTCCTTGAGCTTGACTTGACTTTCAACCTCTCAGACATTTCCCAAAGAACAGAGAGGGTTGAATGAACCAGAAATAGAGATACACAGAAATAAGCTATTTCACAAAATAGAAAGCTCAGGTAAAGTTCCAGTAAGAATGGAAGAAGGCGGATCCATCAATTTTTTAGGATGGGCAAACTAAATATATAAAAAGTAAATACCAAAATTATATATATATATATATATATATATATATAGAGAGAGAGAGAGAGAGAGAGAGAGAGAGGATTGCCCACCCTAGGTGCAACATGGATCTGCCCCTGCTTGAGATTGTTGTAATTTTTTATAAAAGGGGCTATAAATTTGCTGCGAAGAAATTCAATTTTTTTAAAGGGATTATAAAAAGTAGCTTCTTATAAATATGTTAAAGCATGAACTTATGCACGCGATAAGAAAAACTCATCCTAGAAAACTAGGTTCTTAGGTTGTTAAACGCAGCCCTTTAGGAACTTATGGTGGTCGGAGGCAAGTGGCAGAAATGGCACGGGTTGGGTGGCTGAGGAAGTTTGCGACAATAATACCGATAAATTTATTACGCATTTGGAAATCATCAAAATTGGACAAATTTCAAATACAAGAAATTTACATTAAATGATTTATTTAAAATGCACCAAAATTTTATGTTGTATTTATTTTACTTAAAACCACAAACCAATATTCCGAAAACTCTGCATTTGAAATACTTTACATGTATTTTAATTCAAACCGAACAACCCAAATGAATTATGTCAACGGAACTCAAAATGATTCAATTTTGGATCTCAAAACAAATTTTCAATAAAGTAAAACTATGGTACGTACATATGAATTGTTATAAAGAATATTTTGTATAGTTTTTGAATATGTCAATATCATTTACATGTATGTCATATCTTTCAATACACATCATTTAAATGATGTATTTTTGCTTAATTTTTAAATGTTTTTGGGCGGCCATTTAGTCGTCCGTAAAATAAATAAAAAAAGCTAACAGTTTATTTATTGTTTGAATATATCAACAAACTGTATTACAATGTTTTTTTTTATAGAAATGTTACAAAAATTTAGAATTATGATATTTTTTATTGAATTAAGTAATATATTGATACCAGAATATTTATTTATAGACAGTAGAACAAAATAATAAAAACATATAATATAAAAAATTTTAAATATTGACGATATATTTTAGTAATAATGACGTCCATTATTTAAAGTAGAGGAGACGTCTACCACATTATTATATAATATATAATAATTAGTTGAATTAAATAAATATATAATAAATTTATATAATAATAACTAATTTTTCGTCATGAAACGTTTTATTATTAAGAAATATTGTTGGATCATATGTTCTAACATTTATATAATAATGAATAAATATAATAATTTTAACAAGAATGAATAAATATAAGATATATATTTAGTTTTCTTTTTCTTGCCGTCTGAATCCTAATGAGCAGAATTAGTCAAAACATTTTTTCACCTACATAAAAGAAGAATTTTTAATGATTAATAAAAATTTGACATGTCCAAATAATTTTTTCCTCGTCTCCATTGCTGAATAAGAATAAATTTAACATAGGACTAAGGCATGGTTTGCAATGGCTTTTTTATTATTTTGCCTTTTACATGTCTATCATAATTTCTGTTTGATCACTACTTCTAAGAAAATTTTATTGTAGAAAATTATTTTCTACTGTAACTTCAAAAACAAATTTCATGATTATATAAAAGTGATTATCATAATTTCTGTTTGACCACTACAAAAATAATTTTATAATCTCTTTTATAAAAAAAGGCAATAATCTTGAACAAACACTAAGGCTGTGTTTGAAATAGCTTTAGGACACTATTCTTTCGGTGTTTTTAAGAAAATTTTGTACAAGAAAGTTACTTTAGAAATTAGTAAGAAAATTGTACTAAATGAAGCCTAAATCAAATGCTAGTGAGACAGATGGATGAAGATGATTATGGTAATTGGATACATGTTGATTATGGGAGGAAAATAGGTAGAAATCTTAAATTCAAGAACACCTGGTACAGGCCAGGGTGAAAAGAATCAAGGAATACTGAATTGGTTCGGACCATAGTCTTGTTTTACTGAATTCGTTAAAATTCAATAAGTCAAGTAATAAACAAATCAAATTTGAGGAGATTTGGGCTTCAATTCCTGCATCCATGGGTATTGTGAAGAAGGCTTGGGGGAGGAAAGCAAGGGGAGATCCTCCTCACATCTTGAACCTGAAAATGGATAGAGCTCTTAAAGCTTTGTTCTATTGGAGTAAAATCAAATACAAGGAATTGAATCAATCAAAAGAGGATCTGAAAATTCAGATTTTAAATCTTCAAACCAAAGAAGATGAATGTGGTTTTCTAAGTGAAGACGAAGCTTGGGAACTTAAAGTGAAAACTGACAACCTGAATTCTACCTTAGCTTGAATTTGCACATGGTGGAGGCAACATGCAAAAGTTAAATGGCTGAAGGAAGGAGATGCAAACACAAGTTTTTTTCATGCATATGCTAGTGCTAGAAGGAATATGCATTTTATTCATAAGATCAAGGAGGAAAATGGGTTGATAGTGGAAGATCAAAACCAGGTGGAAATCATCCTCAACAACAACTTCAAAAATAAATGGAAGGAGAAGGAATGCTCTTTGATGGATTGGCCAAAACCTTGGAAGACACTACAAGATGAAGATTCTATTGCTTTAAACAGAGAATTCACTTTTTATGAAATGGAGGAGGCCATTCATGAACTTGGTGGTAATAAAGCTCCGGGCAAAGATGGAATTTCATATACCTTTATCAAAGCTTATTGGTCTATCATTAAAATAGGCATCTGGAATGCCTTGGATGATTTCTTTAAAACATGGAAAATGTGTGAAGAATGGAAGAAAACTATCATTGTTTTGATCCCTAAGGTAAAAAATCCTCTTTCTCCCTCTAACTTCAGACCTATCAGTCTACGTACATCAATTTACAAGATTGCAGGAAAAATGATCTTGAAAAGACTTTGAATTGTCATTCACAAACTCATTTCGGTAGAGAAAGCGGCATTCCTGAACGGTAGATCTCTATCCGACAATGTATTGGTGGCTCATGAAATCTTCCACAAATTCAGGTATTCTAAATCTTCCAAAGGTTTAGTTTCTTTTAAAATAGATATGGAGCAAGGAAAGAATTGGGTCCCTGCGAATCAAGCATGACGTGCTAAGACGGCCGAGCTTGAACCTAAGAATAGGTGGCCACCCGTGAATGATGGGCCAAGCGGCACAAGTTCAGAGGGATCCGAACCGGCAACGAGGAAATGAATATGGGAGCGTGAGAGGACTATGAGACGCAGCGGAGTCTAGATGTCTGAGCCGGAAAGCTGGAGAAGACTTATGATTCTATGGGTTGGCCAACCTTATGCAAAGCTTTGGATTATTTTGGTTTTCCATCAGTTTTTTCAAATCTTGTTATGGAATGTGTATTCAAACCTTATTTTTCCTTATCTATAAATGGGACATTATCCAATTGGATAGAAGCTTGAAGTGGTTTTCGCCAAGGATGTCTGTTATCCCCATTTTTATTCATTTTATGTGCTCAATTATAGTCAAATGCTTTTTATCAAAAGAAGGATTCAATTAGCATACAAATTTCTCTAAATGGGCCTTTGATTTCACATCTTCTTTATGCTGATGACATCATGGTTTTCTCTGATGCTAGTATGAAGATGGTCAAGGAGGTTAGAAATATTATCTCCAATTTTTGTAGTTGGACGGGCCAATGTGTGAATAAAAAAAATCTGGATTGCTGTTTGGAAAATCGGTAAAGAGAAGGAGTAGGAAAATTGCTAGAGCAATGGACCTCAAGGAGATTAAGGAATTTTCATACTTAGGAATCAAGATGGCGTTAAGAAGACTTGGTAAACCTGATTTCCATTTTATGTTGGAGAAAGTTCAGAGCATGTTAAACATTTGGGGAGGGAAATTCATTTCCTAGGCTGGTCGATTGACACTTGTCAAGTCTGTTTTGCTTTCCTTCCCAACTTTTCACTCTTTCCCTTCCTTAGTTCCCAAAATTATTTTGTATGAAATTGATAAACATTGCAGAAATTTTATTTGGAGTAAAAGTGATGGGAGAAAAGGCATCCACTATGTTAATTGGGAAAGTTTATGCAAGCCAATCTCACAGGGAGGTAGAGGATTGGTGCCAAGTGTGAAGAAAGCCGGTCCTCTGAAAGCCAAACTAGCTTGGAAGTTTTTTCAAGACAAGGATGCACTAGTGCATAAGCTCCTTGTACTTAAATATGGTAATGTTATGAGCAGTAATTCTTCAATAAATTCTGGATCAATTGCTTGGAAATTGCTCAAAACAGGGGAAAAGTTTCTAAAACTGATTACTAAATGGAGTATTGTCAATGGGAGTTTCGTTAATGTATTTAAAGACACCTAGATTTGGAATAGAACTCTGGAAAAGTGGCCAACATTTGTGCAAGCTTAGGAAGACTATGATTTTACGATGGACAATCTTATTTCCAATGGAAGATGGGACATTGCAAAGTTAACTGATATGTGTGGCCTGGAGCTTGTAAATTTGATAAAAGAGATCCAGATTTCCAATGAACCCGGTGATGATAAGCTGGAATTGATTAAGTTTGCTACAGGAAAGACAATTACTGCTTTGGCTATGGAAAATTCTGAAGAAGATCCATGTGATTCATCTAAATGGGAATGGCTCAAAAAATTAAGCTAAGCAATAAAGTTGAGAACTTTTGGTGGAGAATTGTTCATAAAGCCATTCCCACCAATCATTTCCTCTATTATAGAAGGCTGATAGATTACGAGAAGTGCCCTTGGGGATGTGAACAAATTGAAGACATTGATCACATTATTTCGAAATGTGATAAATTAAATGAGGCAATACAGATATTAAATATATGGGGCTTTAGTATCCCTACTTTCATTTCCTTTGGAAATTGTTTGAAATGGCTTCAAAGCAAAGATGTTTGGTTGATCAATCTTTATTGTAATTTGGTCTATCTTTCTTGGAGAGCTAGGAATGAACTTGTGCATGAAGGCAAACGTTCAAGCGCTTGGTTGTTAGCCACTAATGTTGTAAGCTATGCCTCAATGTCAAGATATGTGAATAAAAGTTGCTCGGGTATCGGGGATGATATCACATCTTAACCCAAAAGTTGCTCGTCTCATTTGTATGAAAAAACCACGGAGCTTAACCCAATTACTACGATCAGTTTTACAGAAGGATCATAGTAGATGGGTGATAGTGGTAAGAAATATCATTATCTGGTGGAAGTTCATTAATTGATAATTAGACACCAAGTTAAAGTCTAGCATTTGATAGTGGTCGACTGTAATTCCGAAGAAAGTTGTGTTGAGATTAGTTGCTACTTAGTTCTTGATTATTGATATTCTTACAACTTTAATGTTTTTTATGATTCCAAATATTATCACTATATTATTACTTTGATTAATATTTCTCCTAACATATTTTGGAAGAATTATTTTGCTTTTTGTGTGTACTAACATTTTAGGGAAATCATATTCTGGATTGTTGAAGACTTCAAATCATATCAGTTTAGAGTTTATTATAATTGAAGTATGTATTTTATTTTATTTTATTGAGTCTGAGAGAGTGTGATTGTAATTGAGTAACTGTGCACACACACAGGAGAGAGTTTAAAATTTACATTTTTAAAACTGATTGTACTGTACGATATCCTTTCGTACGAGATGATCTAATAAGTTATTTTCCCTGTCGTGCAATCAAATGAACATATAGGAGAAAATTTTCCTAAGTATGAATCGTAATGTATGATATACCAATCGTATGTATGCTGCCTAGGGTACGAATTGGATGGGTCCCTTTCATCCAGACGAACTTGAAAATTTTATGAACAGTTTGTACTGTACGATGTCATCTTCGTACGTATGCCGTCTAGGGTACGAATTGGATGGGTTCCTTTTCATCCAGAAGAATATGAAAATATTCTGAATGGTTCATTCCGTACGATGTCGTCATCGTACGTACGCCCTACAGGGTACGAATTAGATGGGTCACTTTTCATCCTGACAAACTTGAAAATTTTTGTAACTGATCGTACTGTATGATGTCTTCATCGTACGTACGCCATACAGTATATGAAATTATGGGGTTCCTCTTCGTCCAGACAAAGTCAAAAAATTTTCTAACTGTTGGTATCGGATGAATTTAATTCGTACTAGACAATGATCGTGTATGAATTCAGTTCGTACTGATTCATAATAGGTTCGTACATAATAATTTTTAAAATATTCATACAAACAAACATACGATCATATTGTATGATCGGGTACGCTCAAAATTATAAATTTCAATTTTCTGGATAATTTTTGTATCTTTGATATAAAATGTCCACTAAAATTGACGTGAAAAAGTCTATCTTCATGATTTTTCAAGAAAAATTGAAAGAGAGAGTGTGAGAGAGTGTTTGAGAGAGATTTCTTACAAGTGGAGTGTGAAGGGTTCACAAGGTTACTCAAAAGTAAGGATCTCTTTGTGATTTTTTATTAGCACTCTTCTTCCTGTATTTCTAGTTGCTCGTGAGAAGATTTTTAAAGAATATCTGGTTCTCTACTGACACTTGGAGAGTGTGAAAGGACGAAGATACTCTTCCTATACTTGGAGGGTATGAAAGGATGAAGGTACTCTACCTACACTTGGAGGGTGTAAAAGGTCCACGATTCTCTGCCGAAACTTACAGGGTGTGAAAGGATGATGATTCTCTATTGACACTTAGAGAGTATGAAAGAACGACGGTTCTTTGCCGACACTTGGAGAGTATGAAAAGACAATGCTTCTCTACCGACACTTAGAGGGTGTGAAAGGAAGACGGTTCTCTACCACGCCGGGAATTGGTGGAAGAGAGGTTTTGTAAAGGCTTCTCTACCTTGTTGTGGGGGCAAAAGGTGAGACTCTTTGGTAATAGTGCAATACCTAAAGAGTGTGTTTTTAGGGACTGGATGTAGGTCTTGTTTGACCAAACCACTATAAATCTTTGTGACTTTTAATTTCTACAATTCATTTTTTACAAGTTATTTTATTTTTCTGTGGTTGAAAATTCATTTTTAAATGATAATTAACTTGCTACAAAAATCAACAATTTTCTAATTTTATAAATCCAAGAAAATTTTAAATTTACTAATTCACCCCCCCTCTTGGTCAGCCTTAGAATAATAGCTTAGGTTTAATAACCTAATCAAGAATAAACAAGTGATCAACAAGTGATGTCAGAGCTTTGTTTCAAAATCATGTTTAGACTACTTTTTGAAAAATGAGAATGGCCACTTTTGGAAACTAAAACACACCCAAAGGGTATTCGATCACTAGACCTCCATTATTTGGCAATATCCCTTTCAATTTTTCAAAAACATGCATGTCTACAATTTTGCAATCAGTAGATTATCGCATGTGGATTTTAGTTTAAGAAGGGTATACTAGGCTAACTAGATTAGTTGATGACATTAGAGTTGAAACACTCTTTGCTGACTGGGTTGTAGAAGAACGTGAATTAGCATAACTAAATGCAAAATATTTAAATAGTTTCTTTTGTGCACTTAAGTTAGAAGATTACATGCGAATTTCTACTTGTAAAATGGAAAGGATATATGGGATAGGCTTTGTATTACGTATGAAGGAATTAATGAAGTAAAGCAATTTAGATTAAATATTTTTTATTATATGACTATGAATTGTTTCGCATGAAATCCAATAAATCTATTTCTTACATGTATACAAGATTCATTCAGATAGTCACTTCTTTGCATGCATTTAGGTAGGGAACTAATGAATGCTAAAATGGTCAATAAAATTCTTTGTTATTTTCCTACTGCTTATGATGCTAAAATAAATGCAATTATAGAGTCTAAAAATTTAAATATTTACTCTATTGATAATCTTCTTGGATCATTAATTGCTTACGAGCAAGGAGCTAGTAAAAGGAAGATTGATATAGGTGAACAGAGAAAGGAGAAAAATATAGCACTGAAAGTGGAGGACGCGGAGAGTGATTAGTCACAACCTGAGGAAGAGGACGATATTATTTTAATGACTAGGTAATTCAAAAGTTTTCTAAAAATGAAGTAGAGAAGAAGTTAGTAGTGGAACATAAGTAAATTTAATAAAAATGTTAAGGTTTCTAATGATGTGATTTGCTACGAATACAAGAAACTTGGGCATATAAAATCAAATTACCCAAATCTAAAAGCCACTCATAGCAAGGAAAAGATAGAGAAGAGAAAGCAAATGTGAAGAAGGGAAAGAAGATATTTCAAAAAGCTTTTTGGGCGCACTCAACTTCGAATTCATCAGAAACAGAAAAAGGTGGAAGTCATCAACTTTTTTTTAATGGCCGATAATCTTAATCAGTCAGATCAAGAAGAGGTATGTGACTTAACCTATGCTGAAATGTTAGAAGTTTCTTAAAAAATTCATGATACATATAGAAAATTTAAGAAAATGCATGCTAGTCTAAACCTAGTAATGCAAGAATTGCAAAAAGAATATGACATCCTTAGGAAAGATCATACACTGATAACAATAATCACATGAGTTTATTTGATGACTTGAATAAAAAGAATGATCTTTTAAAATTGTCCTATACTAAATTGGAAAAAGAATTTAAGGATTTTAAGGATGAATATGAGAGTAGAGAGCACTATTTGAATTTTAACAAGAAAGTGTTAGAAGATTTAAACATATTTCTTAAATTAAAAGTGCAAGCTCTTGAAGAAAATAGAAAACCCCCAACACTTGAAGATTTTACAAATCCTATTTTGAGGTCAAAAATTTTAAAACCCAGGAAGAGACAGATTTATTATAAAAAATTAAGAAACCCATTTCATGTAGTTAAATACTATACTTATGGGATGTTTGGATATATAGCACACACTTGTACTTTATATAAAAAAATTATTTAGTGTAGAGACCTAAGATGCATAAATTAAGTCATATCATACATGCATCTAGTTTTATTTTGCCAAAAGGAAAACCCAAACTTATTTGGGTTCCCAAGTCTAACGTTTAATTATTTTGTAGATATGCTCTCATACAAGAACTCATGAGAGCATTTGGTACCTAGATAGTGGTTGCTCAAAGTATATGACTGGAGATACTACATAATTTATAACGTTGGAAGTCAAAAATAGAGGCAAGGTTACACTAGGAGATAACACCATTAGGAAAGTTGTTGGCACAGGTATGATCGAAAACTTGCAAAACTTTTTCATAAAAAATTTGTAACTTATCGAATTCTTAAAGCATAATTTATTAAGTATTAGCCAATTATTTGAAAAGGGTATAGTGCAAAATTTTTTCCCACTAGCTATATTTTAAGCCTAAATAAAAATGATATTTTGCAAAAAAAAGGGTAAATAATATTTATATATTAGATTTGAATTATATTAAAACTCCTAATATTTTTTGTTTGAAAACTATTTCTGATGAATCAGGTTATGACATAAGACTTTGTCATGCTAGTATGAAAAACCTTAGGAATATTACTCAAAAGGATTTGGTTAGAGGTATATCAAAATTAGACTTTATAAAGGATCATCTATGTGATGCATGTCAATTAAGAAAATAGGTGAAGCCCTCATTTCATTTCAATAAGGATCTTAAAACTAGTGAACTTTAGAGATTTTACATATGGATCTTTTTGGACTGGTTAGTATTGTAAGTCTAGGAGGGAAGGTATACGAATTTTTGATTATTGATGATTTCTATAGATTCATGTGGGTTAAATTTTTATTTCATAAAAGTGAGTCATTTGAGGAGTTTAGAGACTTTTTGACTTGGATTCAGAGAAAACTAATGTGTAAAATTTTAACTATTCAAAGTGATCACGACGGTGAATTTGAAAATGATAAATTTGAAGTTTCTTATAAAGAAAAAGGGATTAATCATAATTATTTTGGACCTAGGACCCCTCAACAAAATGCGATAGTCGAAAGAAAGAACATGACATTAATTGAAGCCACTAGAGCCATGTTGGTAGAATATTCACTTCCTAAATATTTTTGTACTGAAGCAATTAGTATTATATGCTATGTTCTGAATAGGGTGAATATTAGATCGAAATTGAACAAAACTCCATATGAGTTTCTTAAGGGGATAACACCTAATTTATCACATTTGCATTTTTTAGATGTAAGGTGCTTATACATAATAATAGAAAATCTATCTTAAGAAAATTTAATCCAAAATCAAATGAAGGAATTTTTCTTGGTTACTCTAGTATTGGAAAATTATATATAGTGTTTAATAAAAGAACTTTGATAGTTGAGGAAATCACACATGTTGTATTTTATGAATCTAAAATTTTAGAAGAGCCAAATTTGGAAGAGGGTGAAATAGAAAATAACTCCCAAGAGATTGAGAAAATTAATTTGGATGAAACTTTAGAAAAAGTAAACCCTATGCCTAGAGAATTAAAATTTTCTAAAAACCACCCTAAGGAATAGATTTTAGGTGAATCGATTAAGGGTGTTAGGACTAGGCATAGACTAAGCAAAGAAGTCAATCATTCTACCTTTATTTGTAGAAATAGAACCCACAAATATAAATCAAGCACTTTCAGATGAATTTTGAATTTTGGTAATGAAAGAAGAATTAAATTAATTTGTAAGGAATTATGTTTGAGAATTAATTGTAAGGCCAAAGAATCAAAATATAGTTGAAACTAAGTGGGTATTTAAAAATAAAATGAATGACTCAGAAGTTATTGTTAGAAATAAGGCTAAATTAATTGCTAAGGGATATAATCAAATTGAAGGTATTGATTTTAAGGAGACTTTTACCCCTATAACGAGACTTGAAGCAATTATGATTTTGTTAGTCTTTGTCTATTTTAAAGCATTTAAATTATTTCAAATGGATGTTAAAAGTTCCTTTTTGAATGGGATAATATAAGAGGATATTTATGTTGAATAACCTCCAGGTTTTAAAATTTTAAAATACCCAAATCATATTTTTAAATTGAAAAAGGTTTTATATGGATTGAAATAGACATCTAGGGCTTGATATGAGAGATTAAGCACTTTCTTACTTGAGAGATCTTTTGAAAAAAAAGTTTGGATACCACTCTCTTCTTGAAGAAATTGGGAGACAATATACTCATTGTTCAAATTTATGTTAATGATATCATTTTTGGATCTACAAATAAAAAATATTTATTATGATTTTTCTAAAACAATAAGTAGTGAAATTGAAATGAGTCTAATGGGAGATCTTATTTACTTTCTAAGTTTTAGTATTAAGCAAATTGAGGATGGAATATTTCTTAGTCAGTCGAAATATGTTAAGGACATCCTCAAGAAGTATGAAATGGATAATACTAAACTTGTTAGTATGCCTATGAGTTCCTTAGTTCAGTTGGATAAGGACCCAAAGAAAAAATTGTTGATAAAAAAATTAAAGGAATTATTAGATCTTTTCTTTATTTAACAGCTAGCAGATCCGACATTATATTTAGTGTTTGTTTGTGTGTTAAATTTTAATCTGATATAAAAGAATCACATTTGATAGCAGTAAAAAGGATTTTGAGATATCTCTTGGGAACTCAAAACTTAAGAATTTGGTATCCTAAGTATAGTTTTTTATTTGAAATAATTGAATATTCATATTCGTACTTTATAGGTTGTAAGGTTAATAGAAAGAGTACATATGGAACTTGTCAATTTATAAGAAATTCTTTAGTTTCTTGGTTGAGTAGAAAATAAAATTTTGTAGTCTTATCTATTGTTGAAGCTAAATACATTGTCTTAGAAAGTCTTGTGGCACAAGTTTTTTTGTTGAAATAATAGTTGATTGATTCAAGATTTTTAATAGGCATAATTTTAATTTATTGTGATAACACTAGTGACATTTGCATTTCAAAAAATTCTATTCAATATTCTATAACCAAACATACAGATATAAGGCATCATTTTATTAGGGATCATGCATCCAAAAGAGAAATTAAATTGAACCATATTTAAATATAAAATCAACATGCATATATTTTTACAAAACTACTAGTCTTTGATACTTTTAGCACATTAAGAATAAGGCTTGGTGTGATCGATCTTAATGCTTAATTAAAATTTTCTGCAAACTTGATATTTTTCTTTGTGTGTATTTTTCTATTTTGTTTTCAATGTGCTTGTTTGTGTAAGTGTTTTTTAGTTTTTGTTTTGTTTTATATTTTGTGTATTTTGTGACATGTTTTCACATATCGAAATTCCTATTTTTTAGCATTCGTGCTAAATTTTCTAAGTATTATATATGTATTATACAAAATTATTTTTATCCCATACAAATTCTGTAGCACGTCAATTAGTGTTTTGGACTGAATGCATAAAGTTTTTCATTTTCTAATATATTGTATTGTACGTTCTTTATATCATCCCAAACGATTTGTATTCATTCGTCTGTATGCATATAAACGATTATACGATAGAATTAATTATTATAACTAATTGTATGTACGAAATTCTATTTCGCATATACGAATCACGTGTCATTCAATGTGGGGGATGAACCTAACCATCATTAAAATGATCTTAAATAACTGATCGTCCCGGATGAACACCTGTTCATCTGTATGATCATCTAGTCAAAAAGTCTATATGAAAGGATGCTTCGTAACTTGCGTGATTAAGAAAAGTTATTTCATTTCGAATGTATTTGTTCGTACAAACAAAATTATTTTTTGTCATGTACGAACCAATTATCGTACTGTACGAATCCATTTTTTGTACGTATGAAAGGACATTTTTTTTTAAACTAGGAGGGCTTTATAATTCATTTTCATTCACTTTAACAACCTCTTTCAATCCTTCTCATCGTAGAAATGGCCAGTTCTAGCAAACGCGGTAAAGTCTCTAAGGGTTCGTCATCCAAGGGTGGAGATGAATACTTTCTTTCTAGAGCAAATGATTCTCCATTCCTCTTCAGATGCGATGATCTTAGTGATGCTTTCAATGTTTTGTATACTTTTCCTTGTTTAGATTCTATGTTGATGTTGTTGATATTATGATGTCTTTGCTACAATGATTTAATATCAATTGAGCTTCAATGTATTTGATTTCTAATTGATATCAATAAAAAATGTGTTATTTTTTATTAGTTACTTTTATTTGTTGTTTGAAATATAAGTTTGCCTATATAATAATCCTATGTTAATTGATCTAAAAAGTGTTATAAATTTAACTGCAATACAAAAATTAATTTTATCATGAAATCTAATTTCTAAAAAATATTTAAGTTAACTTATAACTTGATTAAGTTAAGGATATCAATCTCATGTTCTTTTTTAGGCAAACATAATTTAAATATTATTATTACATTTTTGATGTCTTATAATTTTTCATTTCTCTTTTCAATATAATTATTTTTTGTAATTAGAGAAATTTGCTTTTTTAGATTATTGATTTTTGAAAGATCAATTAAAAAAAGGGTATAAAAAAGAATTGTACAATATATACAAAAATTGAAAGAATGCACAATTGTTCAGAATTTAAAAAGATTCACAAAATTAGCCCAAATACAAAAATATGCACAAAGTGTGCTATAAATATTTGAAAAAATGTGTAATATCATCAAATGAATATGTTTTTTCCTCTATCTTTTAATATTCAAATTCAAATCAATCTAATGTTCAATTATGTTTTATATTGAAAACTGAATTTAACTAATTTCATTTCGTCACTTTTGCAATAATTCTCATTATCTAATTGTCTAGAATGCTTCATGACCTTGATCTTTTTTTTTTATCTATGTTATACTTTAATTTAAATATTTTGAATCTTTCTTTTTATCTTATCGTTGTTAATTTTGTTATTGTAATCATAATTGAATCTATTTCAAGATCAATTACTAAGATTTCTCATATATCTTCTTTCATTTCAACCTTTTCATTTCCTTTTTGTTGTTGCCAAAAGGGAGATTAATATTATTTGTTGTTTGTATTTTTTATATTTGTTGTTCATGTTTTTGTGTTTGTTGTTTGTATTTTCTATTTGTTTTTTGTGTTTTGGTGTTTTTATTTTTGTGTTTGATGTTATTTTGGTGTGTTAGAGGTGTTAGTGTTATTTTTGTTTTTGTTGTTTTACTTTTGTGTTTTGTCAATTATAAAAAATTAAAACAAAATGGTTCTTAAAAGAATTCTCTTTTATTCACATGTTTATTCATTTAGGAGGAGTTAAGGAGAAATTTAGGGCATTCAATTTTAATCAAACAACAATTGATTTGTCATCATAAAAAAGGGGGAGATTGTTGAGATTAGTTGCTACTTAGTTCTTGATTGTTGATATTCTTACAACTTGTATATTTTTAATGATTTCAAATATTATTACTTTGATTAATATTTCTCCTAACATATTTTAGAATAATTATTTTGATGTTTATATATACTAATATTTCAAAAAATTATACTCCGGATTATTGAAGACTGTATTTTTTTTTTATTTTATTGAGTTTGTGAGAGTGTGATTGTAATTGAGTAACTGTGCACACACATACTAGGGTAGAATTTAAAATCTACATTTTTTAAACTGATCGTACTGTACGATATCCTTTTATACGGGATGATCTGATCAGTTATTTTCCCCGTCGAGCAATCAAATGAATAGATAGGAGAAAATTTTTCTTTGTATGGATCATACTGTATGATATACCAATTGTATGTATGTCGTCTAGGGTATGAATTGTACTGGTCCCTTTTTGTCCAAACAAACTTGAAAAAATTTTGAACGGTTCATACCCTACGATGTTGTAATTGTACGTAAGCCATCCAAGATACGAATTGGACGGGTCCCTTTTCGGCCAAACGAACTTGAAAATTTTCTAAACAGCTTGTATCATACGATGACGTCATAGTATGTATGCCATCCAGGGTACGAATTGGACGGATCTCCTTTCATCCAGACAAACTTAAAAAATTTTATAAATAATCGTCTATACGATGTCGTCATCATATGTTCGCTATACATGGTTCGAAATTGTGGGGTTCCTCTTCATCTAGATGAAGTCAACAAATTTTCTAACTATTCGTACCGGATGATGATCATGTACGAATTCATTTCGTACCGATTCATAATAGGTTTGTACATAATAGTTTTTAAACTATTCGTACATACGAATATATGGTCATATTGTACAATCGTATACACTCAAAATTATAAAGTTTAGTTCTTTGGATGGTTTTTCGTATCTTTGATATAAAAGATCCACTAAAACTAACATGAAAAAATCTTATCTTCGTGATTTTTCAAGGGGAATTGAAAGAGAGAGTGTGAGAGAGTTTTTGAGAGAGATTTCTTGCAAGTGGAGTGTAAAGGGTTCACAAGGTTATTCAAAGGTAAGAATCTCTTTGTGATTTTTTATTATCACTCTTCTTCTTGTCTTTCTGGTTGCTCATGAGAAGATCTTTGAAGAAGATCCAGTTTTCTGCTGACACTTGAAGGGTATGAAAGGATGATGGTACTTTGCCTATACTTGGAGGGTATGAAAGGATGAAGGTACTCTGCCTACACTTGAAGGGTGTGAATGGATGACGATTCTCTGTCGACACTTGGAGAGTGTGAAAGGATGACAGTTCTCTGCCGACACTTAGAGAGTGTGAAAGGATAATAGTTCTCTGCCGACACTTGGAGGGTATGAAAGGACGATGGTTCTCTGCTGCACTAGGAATTAGCGGAAGAAAGGTTTTGTAAAGGCTTCTCCGCCTCACTATTGGGACAAAAGGAGAGACATTTTAGTAATAGTGCAATACCTGAAGAGGGAATCTTGAGGGAGTGGATGTAGGTCTTGTTTGACCAATCCACTATAAATCTTTATCTTTTAATTTTTGCAATTCATTTAATGCAAGTTATTTTATTTTTCTATGGTTGAAAAGTTCATTTTTAAATGATAATTAACATGCTATGAAAATCAATAATTTTCTAATTTTATAAATCCAAGATAATTTTAAATTTACCAATTTACCCCCCCCCCCCCCCCCCCAAGCCCCTCTTTGTTAGCCTTGGGACAATAGCTTAGATTTAACAACCTAATCAAGAATAAACAAGTTGGGGCAGGAAGAACTTTAACGTCAGTCGATGGCCCGACAGATGAATGGTCGTCAGTTGTTGGTTTGGCATAGATTCAACATTAGTCAGTGGTTTGGAAGAAATCTAGCATCAGTTAGTGGTCTGATGAAAGTCAGGGCATTAGTTACTGTCTGATAAAAATCTAGTGTATGTTAGTGGTTTGATAGAAATCTAGTATCAGTTGGTGGTCTGATGGAAGTCTAGTAGTTAGTTGGTGGTCTATCAAAAATCCTGGATCACTTAGTGGTCCAACAAAAATTTGGCGTCAGTTGGTAGTTCGACAGAAGTCTGGGAAATGGTCGAGAAGGAGATTGGTGGCAAGAGAAAATCTTATATTCCTTCTCTTCCTTGGACCTTCCTTCCATGAGAAATGAGGAAACCTATTTATAGATTTCTAAGAGAGGCATGACTAATAAATAGGAGAAAGATCAAGGGTAAATTGTGAGTGGTTTGAATGGATGACTGATATTTATTCCCTTCATTATGGACTATTTGCTCGACATTTGAATGTCTTAATGATATTAGAATTTAGCAATCTTGGGCTCATTGGATTTGTGTCATCGAACTGTTCCAAATGTTATGTTTGGAAATTGTTTAGTAATCAAAATTATGGTTTAAACCTTCCAAACGTGTTTTGGTTCATTAAATTGGACTCATTTTGGCTCGAATTGAGTCGAATCTAGTGTCATTAGGTTCATAATAATGAGACGTTCAATTAGACTATAAGTTTACTAAAATTGGACTTCACATGGTCCCAAATTTAATTTTTAAGTTTCCTACTTAATTTTGCCTAGAGATTCATGCTCGATCAACTTAATTTTTTGAAGATATATCTGTTGGCCCCCTATTTTTGGATTTCGAAGCTCCAAAAGTCCAAAAATATATACTATAATTCTTGGGGAATTTTTATGTAATTTGAAACTCAAAAATAATTTTGATCTTGGGCGTAGAGGTCCTAATAAACTTTAAAAGTGTCAAAATTAACTTTGAAATGTCAAAAAATAGTCATGGGAACCCAAAAATGTATGATTTGGCTTGTTCAAACCAAAAATTTGGCCCAAAAATAAGTCAAGCCAGACAAGCAGCTATCGTTTCCTGCCGAGCTTACCTATATGTTGTGTGTATCTATCCGGTCTGCTTGTACTGCCCGCATGTCTGCCTGCACTGCATGGCACAAATACACACCTTCCTATGTTGCTCGGTGCTGATGCACACTTACTTGAGCTACCTAGGCGTGGCCTATGTCACTGATGGCATGGCACCAAGTCATGCACTAACTGCAGAGGTTGGTTGCAGTTACCTAACAGTTTGGCTAACTGCTAGCTAAATGTTGGCTAACAGCCATGATTTTTTTTAACTCCTACAACCTATAAATACGTGCCCTAGGGTTTGAATTTTGCACCTCTCCCTCTTCTCCACTCTTCCAATTGAGTCCTTCCTATTCTCCTATATAGGTGGCATCCCCTATCCAGTTCTAAAGCCCCTTTATATATATAAGGAATCCCCCTTCCTTTCACGCCTTTCTCCTTCAGAACTCTTCCTATATAGAATTTTTTTGCTATTTTAGAAAAGTTGTATCCCATATCTAACTATAGGGTCCCTCCCTATACATAGGTCATGACAGGTGATCACCCCTCTTTTAGAGCTCCAATGACCAAGGGAAATCCTTTCTCTATTACACCAAATGAAGGTGAGATGAGGCCCAACAAGGTTGCAAAGGCCGATGATATTTTGTCCACCATTAATGGTGATTCTCTGATTGTTCTTCAAAAGAAGTTCCATTTTGCAACAATGTTGTGGTGATGGCCCGTAAATGATCTAATCGGACGTGTCTTCCTCCTCTAAGATACCTGACCATTTATAAGATCAATTTAGGAGTGTGGCTGTGATTTCCACCTCATCTTAAGTTGATCCACATTTCCATAAGGTGTGGAGTGCGTCTATCCCAGTTTTCATATAGAGCCATTTTAGTGACGGCGGGACTAATTACCTTTTCTAGAGATCAAAGGGCCATTCTGATGTTTGAATGCCATTCATGGATGGGCCGATTGGT
Organism: Dendrobium officinale; assembly: GCA_019514585.1. Taxonomy (NCBI): domain Eukaryota; kingdom Viridiplantae; phylum Streptophyta; class Magnoliopsida; order Asparagales; family Orchidaceae; genus Dendrobium; species Dendrobium officinale. The sequence continues at coordinate 49,384 of JACXSL010000040.1, forward strand.
TTTTATGCATAGGGACACATAACACTCAGATCCAAATAGTTGGAAATTTGTACCCAACATCCGTTAAAGAGAGGCCAGTGCATTTTTCTTTATAAAAAATGACTGGAGTCTTATAGAGAAATGGCTGAATATGAAGGATCTATTGATCCCTTTACACGTTGGAGAAGAAGATATAATAAATATTCTCAACATTCTCGATGTTGAACATCTATTATATGAGGTTTGTTACTTGGACAAATATATAGAAGTAAAATTTCCTTTTAAAGTTGGATTATACATTAAAGCCAGGAGGCCCAATGTAATAATGAGCCACCTGCCCTAGCTTCAAAGGTTTAACCTATGCGATAGGCGAAGGGCGATGATCTTTAAGCTATATCCAAGAAGAAGAAATTTCAGGTGACTTCAGCAAGCACAAGTAAAGTTGCCCCATCTCCTCCCCTGCCAAGTGGTATATTCCAGAGGATTGTCGGCCTTCATCGAGATAATGACTTGGTGAGTAGCAATTTCTTTTTTATTCTTTCTTTTATGTGCATATATTTTGATTTCCTCTCATGCATACCCCTTTATTATTTTAGTTATTATGGCGCATGAATCATTAAGTCGAGCTTACACAGTCCTTGAATGAATAGAACAACAAATTTGTAAAGGTAAAATATCTTTAAGGATAGTACAAGCAAAAGTATAACCATAAGAATAAGGAGATGAAACCAGTAGAAGAATAGTTGGTTGAGTGTAGAGTTGAGTTGGCAACCATGGTGACTTCTACTTCTTTATAGAACCAGTAGATATATCGACTCCACATTGACCTGGTGGATGAGCAAGCAATGATCAATTAGCTTCTGAAGGATCATCAGTTCTCTGAAGAGTGGATAGCGGCCATTGAAGTTGAAAATAAATGACTTTAGAATCTTAAAGCCGAGAATGAAATTGTTATATCAAGGGTCAAATCTGGACCAGGATCTCCAAGAGTCATTGAAGATTTTAAGAAGACCATAGCCATCAAGACTATTATCCAAGATTGCATTCAGGAAGCTTGCAATCACATATATGATGTGGAAGTGAAGGCTTTGAAGCATAAGTGTATTGATGAAGGCTTTATTCGAGGTTTATTGAAGGGCGTTCACTTGGTACAGTACAAGACCAAAGTTAAAGTTGAAGGTTTAATGCTCGGTTAGGTTTCTGATGATTCCCTTTCTGATTCAAAAGAAGTTGGTATTGAAATCGAGCTGAGAAAAGTCTTTTCTAGTGATGATGAAATTATAGAGTTTGTGTTGTGTTTATTTTCCACTAGTTGTATCACTTTATCTTCTTAGTGATAGTTACATGTGTTAGATGCTTGTGTTGATATGTGTGATACTTTTATGATAATAGATGAATATTTTATCGAACATCATTTTGACCCTCCATAGTCATATGTAGTTCTTCCTTGAATTTGGCTATTATATTCAGGATAAAATTTGTAATTCTAAATTTGAACTCATCAGGAGATCCTATTTTCACCTCTCAATATGATATATTATTTCTGATGGATGTTTAATTTTAGAATTAAAATTCAAATGTCAATTTCAAACTTTTCCCAAAGAAAGTTAACATTTTCAAAACTCTAACACTTATCAATCAAACACAAATAAATTTATAATTTTCTTACTTAAGTATTTTGAAGACTTAATGGAGGTGTTATAATTATTCATTTTCAGCATAACTAAAAATAAGGACATCATTACAAAACACCATAAAAAGATTCCCTAATGAGGGATTGAGAAAATATTCATCATTCTCATGAATTTGTTTGGATCATTTAATAGTTTATAGTGCATAACATGCCACTCATAAAGCTCATCAAGGATTTCAAAATAAAATTTTGGCTATTTTTTATTTCATTTGAATATGATGATAACCACTTTTTAGATTACCTTTAGTATAAAATTTTACCCATGAGATTAAATCCAATATTTCATCTAATTAAGTACTAAAAAATCTAAATTTTTATAGTGATTTTATTTTTTACACTAGATTCAACACATTTGTCACATTCTATCTTTCTTTGGCATTAACAGAGTTGTGATTGTACATAGACTAAAACTCTCTTAAATAAAAACCTTTTTTAATTATTTCTCAACCTGTCTTTTAATCTCAACATACTTGATGGGGTTCATCCTACAATGTGGAAGATTGGGAAGTAAAAAATTGGTCATTAAGTTAATGACATGCTGAATGTCTCTAAGAGGGGAGAATTCATGAAGAATCTCATTAGGTGCAATATCAGGGAAATCTGAGAGGAATGGTGATACCCAAACATGTATATAAGTCTCAATAGAATCTAATGAGGCTTTTTTTTTCACATAAGTGAAGGAGGATTAGAATAAAAAAAATGTTATAAGGTTGTGAATCTTACCATCTCTATCGTTGTGATCAAAGATGAAGGTGAAATAGATGTATGAAAATTTGGTTCATAAATGATACTATTATCAGTAACAATAGATTTTCTAATAAAATTAATTGAATTTTGATACCTTTCTTGGTAGTGGCCTTGAGTTACATATTAGAGGTTGTTATGTGGGGTGTTAAAGAGTGTGTCTTATTTAAATGTTTTAATGAAAGCAATTTAATATTTTGATTATTATGTTTAAATGATTATATATTTTCTACCATAGTGAATAACACTCTAATCATACAACTAAGGCCTTCCTAATTGAATATGAGAGATATCCATGAGATAGACATCACACCAAAATTTAACTTCATAACTACGAGCCTTTATGGGAACTAGAAATTTACTTATAATTCGAAGAGAAATGTGGTTGGCCTAATTGATGTGAAAGAGTTCAGGATGAGATTCAATTTTTAGGCTAGCTTTAGAATGAATGTGGGCTGAGATAACATTCATTCCACTTTTCCATTTTATAACCAATATGTACTTTTTTTCTTATACATAACATACATGCTAAGAACATTCTATCCCCTTATATCTTCTATCTCATTTTTAGTTATAGTAATGCATCTCATCACATTAATTTCTAAGGCCATCAATGAATTTGAATCATAATAAGATGTAATCATAAGGTTCTTCTATGATATCATCTACAAGATAATTAGTTTCTTCTAAGAACAAAATTTAAGATTTACATTATTTTTTTAACATTTTGTTTCTCTAGTATTGTTATAACCCCCTTTAATATGAGCTTTTGGCAAGTGGGTTAAGCAAAGGGGATAAGTGGATTTAATAATAAGACTTTAGGATGAAGTGAAAGGAGCTTATTTCTTAATTTTATAATAAAGATTTATTTATTTATTTATTGTTGTAGTTAAACTAATAAGACACAAGTAAAATCTTATTTTAGGATTTAAAGGTCAAAATATTAAACCTCATCCCTAATATCAATATTCCTAAGTTCATTGATAAATTTATTTGCCAGTTGTTAATTATTCTCAACATAATTATTCTAAAAACTAGATCTTAAAATATACTTAAATATTGATTTATAGGATGGTTGTCTTATTTCAAAATCAGCAATTGACCAAGCAATTTCTTATCATGATACATAGGATAACACTTTGCTCTTAACATTTCTTTTATTTATATACAAATGAATTAACTCTTCCTAGTATCTTTTCCTTGTCTAATATGTTTGTCGAGTAAAATTTAGCCTGTCTTACTAGCTTCATCCTTACAAAAGTCATTCATTTATTCCCATCAAAGAGTTCATCCCTTTAAATTAATCAGTCTATGTTTTCATTTGGGTTACACACATCATTAAAGATTAGGGCTTCAACTTTTGTTCTCCAAGATGGATGTCTAAAGCCTTTAGTATTTTTGAAATGTTTTTTTCATCTTCCTCAATTTTTATAAGTTGGCCATCTCATAAGGGTTAGATTTACCTTGGGGTTCGAATATGAATCTTCTACTTCTATTTTAACAAGTACCATTTGAGTAGGCACTAGAGGTAGAGTTGGGATTCCATTATTTTATAGATAAGCCATGAGAGCTTTGATATGATGCCTGAGTTATTTTTTTCAATTCTTTTTTTCTTCTTAGCCTTTTTCACTCTCTTAATCATTTCAATAGATCTTTGGATTAAAGGCATAAGCTAATATTTTGATCGAATCAAATAATTTTTCAAGAGACATTATAAGTATAATTTGTAAATCATCTTTTCCATAACATAGAGATTATCAAGCTTAAATTATAATATTGTTCTCCTAATTTCAAGGATAGTGTAAGAATTTGATAGATGTTGATACGAGTGAATTTTTTGGAACCGTTAAGGCTTTGTTTAAAAATCATTCACTAAATTTTTAAGACATGTTGGGCCATTTTATGAACATCTTTTTTTATAATTTTTATAGCCATTGATTTGAAGATATAAAAAGATTTATATAAACTTTACTCTAATAATTGAACAAATTACATAATTACATTTGTATCTTTATATTATTTTATTACAAAATATCTTTATAGATTAATAAAAGTTTGCTCGTCTCTTGATAGACAATCATTATCCTAATTCTAATTTTAATTATTTTATATATTATATATTTTATAAATTTTAACTTGGTCAAAATTTATAAAAATTATGATATCTTTATTTTTAGTATCTAATATATAACATTTTGTATATGATAGATATGATCTTTTCAAGTTTTTTGACTATGATGATATTGAATTTCATCAGACAAATTAGAAGCTATGATTTTTTAAAGTAAATACATAATATAGTAATTTTTTAGATTTCCCTATATTTTTTAAATATTGAGTTTAATACTTGTTATTGGTTTACATTGCACAAAAAAACTATAGCATTTGCATGTAAGCAAGAAAGACTGGTTGTTAACATTATAATTAATATTTGTTGGCTCTTAAAATATAATACTTTCCATATAATGGTGGGGTGATGGGCTTTCCTTTAAAAATAATATTGATGGTATATTCCTAGTTGTATGCCATAATTAATTCACTGAATTATGCCGATGGATAGAGGGTGATGAATCTTAAATGATTATTGAAGCTACATGTGAAAATAAGTGATTAATAGAAATAAAAAAATAATATTGATAGATGGATAGATATGATAGATAATATATTGAAGGATGAAAAATACTATATTAAAGTTGTATATCATGTGTTGCTTTTTCATAATTATATTCCTGATTGTATTTACATGATAGCACACTGAATTGATTAAATTAGCATTAATAATGATACAAAATAGCATGACTAATTGACATGACATATTCATTAATAGTCTTTTTACCAATCTTTTTTTTATAGTTTGATAGATCTATTTAGACATCACTAGTCAAAAACCCCTAAAATCATATATTTCAGGGATATCGCAAAAAAAATCCCTCCGGCTCTCGAGCGCCGCTCTGGCGATTTAGGGCATCCTTCGTGCGTACGGCCGCCTTCGTCTCCTACAGCGGTCTCCTCCTTTTCTGAGCCTGGTTTCCTTTAGATCTGGCTGGTTTGGTGTTCGTTCTTTGTTTTTCTGCCCGTTTTGGGGTGTTTCGCCATGGCGGATGCTCCCGTGGTCAATCCATGGGGGAACGCTGCGGATAAGGCTGTAGTTTCGAGAAAAGGTTTCTTTAATCTAGATGCTGAAGGTTCCTCTTCTCCTTCTAAATCAAGATCGTTTAAAGATGTTCTAGCAGGTGCTTCTTCATCAGGTGATACTTTTCCTAATGTTAAGCAAGATGTTTTTAATGGTGTTCCTGCTGTCTTACTGTCGGATGAAGAAGTGCTTAAGTTGGCTTCTCCGTTTCAGTATACTTTAGTTGGTAAATTTGGTTTAAGACGTCCTAATCTAGATGCTATTCGTAATTTCTTTTTATCGTTGAAACTTTCGGGTTTCTATTCTGTTGGTCTTCTGGATGCTAGACATGTTGCGATCCAACTTTCTAACGATTTGGATTATAGTAGAGTTTTTGCGAGGCGATCGTATTTCATTCTAAACTGTCAAATGCGTGTTTTAAAATGGACTCCTTTTTTCGATATTAAGGAGGAATCTTCGATTGTTCCGATCTGGATATCTTTTCCGAACCTTAGATTGCATTTTTTTAATACTAAAGTTCTGCATGCGCTGGGTTCTATATTTGGTAGACCTCTTCAAACTGATCAGGCTACTGCGTCAAAAACTAGGCCTTCTGTTGCTAGTGTTTTAGTTGAAGTAGACATTTCGAGAACTCATCCGAAAGAAGTTTGGGTTGGATCGAAAGCATATGGTTATATGCAGAAGGCGGAGTTTGAGAAAGTTCTGGATTTCTGTAATCATTGTAAAATCCATGGACACGCGGTTTCTGATTGCTTTAAATTAAATCCTGAGCTAAAGAAATCTGTTGTGCATCCGAGCGGGGGTCCTGGCTCTGCAGAAAATAACAAAGTTTATGTGCCGGTGGTTAAGAATAATGCTGAAGTTGATGTTATTCCTGTGGAACTGACTTCTGCTGTGCACAACATTTCTTTAAATGATGATGGAAATATTTTGGCTAATGAGAATGCTGATGGCAAGGAGATTTCACAGGAAAAGTTGGATGAGACTATTAAAACAGGGGAAAATGATACGATGGTGAATAAGGGAAAAGGAATTATGCCAGATCCTAAACTTTTTATTCTTGTTAATGATTTATTAAATGAATTACCTGTAAAATCTAATTCAGTGACTATGGAAAATGCTTTGTTGTCTAAGCAGGATATTAACAATGTGGAGGATGACTGCTCTGATACTTACGTGGAAAATTATGAGGAAGGGGAGGTTATACCGACGTCTAAGGTGGTTTCTTCTTCTAATAATAATCAAGGTAATCTTTCTTCCTCTCCTCAGTTTAAGGCTAACAAGGTTGTGGAAGAGGAAGTGGTTTCTAAGGGTGGTAAGAAAAAAGGAAAGCAGGGGAAAAATTATTGCCCTGCTACACCTAGATCTACCAGAGCTCAAAATTCGTCTAAAGAAGGTAATGATTAAGCTTCTTATGTGGAATGTGAGGGGCATTGGTGGTAAGGATTCTAAACTTAGAGTCAAAAATATTTGTAGAATTAACAATATTAAGCTTCTTTTTTTGAGTGAACCTCTTATTCATCCTGACAAAATTGCTGATACAGCTAAATTTTTGGGTTTTACTAAGTTTTTTGCTAATTCCTCGAATAAAATATGGATCATGTGGAATAATCATATTGATGTAGAAATCGTTATGGATTATCATCAAGTTGTGCATTGTCAAGTTATGGTTGGTGATATTTCTTGTTTTGCTTCGTTTGTGTATGCTGCTTGCACTAGACTGAACCGTCTTAATCTCTGGGAACAATTGCTTAATTTTGCTAACAATATTAATGGTCCTTGGTGTGTTGGAGGGGATTTTAACATTATTGCTAATGCTAATGAGAGAAGGGGAGGTAAGTGCCCTAATTATAAAGCTATGGAAGATTTTAATGAGATGATAAATGATTGCAATCTGAATGATATTGGTTTTTGCGGTTCTCCTTTCACTTGGAATAGGGCTAATCTTTTCCAAAGATTAGATAGAATTTTGTTTAATAATGATTGGTTAGCTCGTTTTTCTGATACTAATGTGGAACATTTAAGTAAAACTCTTTCTGATCATGCCCCTTTGCTTTTGAATATTAATGTTATCAATCACATTGGTAATTATGCTTTTAGATTTCTTAATATGTGGTTGTTGCATGATAATTTTAAAGAGGTCCTTCAGAATAATTGGAATGCTCCTGTTTTCCCTGATAACAATATTTCTGGTATGCTAAGGCTTTGGGCTAAGTTGGCTAGACTTAAACAATGTCTGGGGTATTGGAATAAACATATTTTCAAAAATATTTTTTCTAATATTCTGGAAATGGAGGCTAAAGTTACTGAATGGGAAGGTATTTTTTTGGTTAATCCTTCTGAGTTTAATAGTGCCAAGTTAAGTGACATTAAGAATGATCTTGTGAACTTGCATAAACAAGAGGAAGCCTTTTGGCATCAAAAAGCTAATGCCAAATTTATTATTGAGGGTGATAAAAATACCAAATTTTTCCATGCTTTAGCTAACAAGAATAAGACTAAGAGCAAAATTCATAAAATCATTAATAATGACAATATTACTCTCGATTCTGAAGAATTAATTTGCAAGTCGGGTGTGGATTACTTTATGAATCTGTTTAAATGTAATGAGGGTATTTTTCCTCTCCCTAATCCTGAGTATATTCCTAGGTGTATTGGGGTTGAGGAGAATATTATGCTTTGCCAATTACCTTTGGAAACTGAAATTTTTAATGTTCTTAGGGAAATGAATGATGATGCTACTGCTGGTCCGGATGGCTTCACGACTAAGTTCTTTCAAAAGTCGTGGGACATTGTGAAGGATGATGTCGTTTTAGCTGTGCATGATTTCTTTAAAGGTAATCCGTATCCTAAGTTCTTTTCATCTGCGAATATTGTTCTTATTCCGAAAATTGAGGGAGCTAAAAGGTGGAATGAATTTAGGCCCATTAGTTTGTGTACTTTTTTTAATAAACTTAATTCTAAGATTATTGCTTCTAGATTAGCTTCTATCTTACCTAAAATTATTTCTTTAAATCAAACTGGGTTTGTTAAGGGGAGAAGTATTAGTGATAACATTTTACTTGCTCAAGAACTTGTTAATGATATTAATACTAAAGTTTCTGGGGGAAATATTATTTTTAAGCTGGATATTACCAAAGCTTATGATAATTTAGATTGGAATTTTATGTTTAAAGTTCTTTCTTTATTTGGTTTTAGTTAAGATTTTATATTATTGATTAAGAATAGTGTGGATAACTGTTTCTTTTCTGTGATTATCAATGGTAAAAATCATTGTTTTTTTAAATCTTATAAAGGTCTTAGACAAGGTGATACAATCTCTCCTGCTCTTTTTATAATAGCTATGGAATATCTATCTAGAGGTATTAATGATCTTTTTGCTAAGAATAGTAACATTAATTTTCGTAGTGTTAAAGGTCTTCCTATCTCTCACTTGAGCTTTGCGGATGATTTCATTCTTTTTGCTAATGGTTCTATTAAGAATATCAAACTTTTGATGAAACTCCTTTCTAATTTTCATAAGTGTAGTGGTCTTAAAGTCAGTAAAGATAAGAGTAATTTTTTTGTGGGAAAGTCTATCAGCCAGAATAGGGTTTTGGCCATCCAAAGAGTGTGTGGTTTTCAATTTAAAAATTTACCTATTAATTATCTGGGTACTCCGATTTTTAAGGGTAAAAAGAAAAATTTTCTTTTTGATAATATTTTCTCTATAATTCAAAAGGAATTAGCTAATTGGTCTACTAATTTTTTGTCTTTTGGTGGCCGTTTGGTGCTTGTGAAAGCTGTTCTCAATTCGATCCCTATATTTTTGTTTCATATTCTCATGCCTTCTACGGCTTTATGCAAGAGACTTGAGAGGATGATTAACAAATTCTTTTGGGGATCTAAAAATACTTATAAAGCTATTCACTGGGCTGCTTGGCACAAAATTTGTGGTCCTTTTGATGAGGGTGGTTTGGGTTGTAAGAATCTTGTTGACACTGCTATTGCTTTTTCTCACAAACTTTGGTTTTCATTTAGAACGAAAAATAGTTTATGGGCTAGGTTTATGAATGCTAAGTATTGTCATAATAAGCATCCTCTTATGTGTTCTTTTAAAAATTCTGACTCTCCTACGTGGAAAAGACTTTGTAACATTAAATGGGAAGCTGAAAAATATATTCAATGGGGCCTTGGGAAGGGGAATATTTTTTTCTGGCAGGATAATTGGTTGGGGGAATTTTCTATTGATAATTTCTTAAATTCTCACACTTTAGAGACTGTTAAGGTCTCTCATTTTATTAGTAACAATAATTGGAATTTGGATAGACTTAATCAGATATTGCCTAGTTGTTTAGTTAACATCATTTTATCTATTCCTTTAAATATTAATAGTTTGGATAAAATTTTGTTTTCTGCTTCTTCTGACAGTAAATTTTATATGCGTAATGTTTGGGAGAAATTCCGTACTCATTTGGATAAGTCTAATAGATTTACGGCTATTTGGCATAGTACTTTCCCTATTACTTACTCGACTTTTGTGTGGAGGTGTTTCAAAGGTTTTCTACCTGTGGATAATCTTCTTCAAAAGAAAGGTTTCATTTTAGCGTCGAAATGTTTTTGTTGCTCTAATTTGGAGGATGTTAACCACCTCTTTATTAATGGTAGGGTTGCGCAAAAAGTGTGGCTTTATTTTAATTCTATGTTTAATAAAAATGTTGATTTTTATCCCGGATAATTTGTTTTCTATGGTGGATAGTTGGTTCACTTCGACTAAAGGTCATATTTCAAACCTCATGCCTATTCTTATCTTATGGTATATTTGGAAAGCGCGTAATGATGCTAAACATGAAAGTATTAAAGATGGATGAAACTAACATTATTAACAACGTGATAAGGAAAATTAAGAACTTGTATTCTTGCAATGTTATTAATTACAAAACTTTCTCTAAATCTTCTAATGTGGCTGTTAAGCTGGGTATCCAGCTGAATATTGCCAATTCTAATCAGTTGGACGCGGTGGTTTACTGGGTTAAACCTAGACCCCCTTTTGTTAAACTGAATACTGACGGGTCTGTTGGTTTAGCTCATGCTGGAGCGGGTGGCCTTATTCGTGATGCTCAGGGTGAGATTATCTCTGGCTTTGCTGCTCCTGTTAAACGGTTGGATGTTGTTTGGGCTGAACTGAATGCATTATTTTTGGGTGTCCAGTTGTGTTTAAAAGGGGGTTATACTGATGTGTGGATTGAATTGGATTCTAAATTGATTGTCACGAGTATTATAGGGAATTTTATTGGCAATGCTAGGAATTTTTATATTATGAGGAAAATTAGAGATATTCTGCTTACTTTAAACTTTATGATTTCTCATATTTATAGAGAAGGAAACATGTGTGCTGACTGGTTGGCTAAGAAGGGAGCTCATCTGGTTGAGTATGAAGAAATTGATATTCTTAATTTGGATATCTTCTTTAAAGGTATGATATTAGTTGATAAAGTGGCTTTGCCTAATTTCAGACATGGGTGAGTGTTGTTTGTTTGGGTTGTGTGATTTTTTGTTTTCTCTGTTTTGGTTCTTTTTTATTCTGGGTTCTGGCTCTGCTATGAGTTTTATGGAAGCTTATTTTTCTATTTGGAATTGCTGGAGGTGTTGCTGGAATGGTTATAAGGGGATTTTGAGTTTAGGCTACTGGTGGGGTCTGTCTTTTTTTTGCTATGTTTTGTTTTTCTCGGCAGTTGTATTGGCAGCTTCGTTGGGGGTTTAAGCTTGCTTATTCGTATTATCTTATCTGGAGTGGTATTTTATATGATGGGATGAGTAATGGTGGCAAAAAGTTTGCTTTACTGTATGAGCTATTGGGCTCCCTTTATTTTTCTGGTAAAGTTGGGAGGCTGGATTGGTTGAGACGGTTGCTGAACTATTTGTTTGAGCTGATTAATTCTGTGATGCTGATATTATTAGTGAAGAGCTTTTGCAGGTTTTTGAACGGAGGAACATACGCTTCGTATAAGGTTTGGATTTTATCTTTTGTTCCTTTTTTTTGTGCTTTTTTTTGTCAATTTTTGCAGGAGAGCGGAGCTGAAAGGTTTTAAGATTCGTTGGCTTCTCCTTTTTTGGGTGCTGTTGCTTTACAGCCCGATGTTAGATTTGAATTATTTTTGTAACAGTAGAAAGAGGATCCTCCGGCTCATAGGTTTTTTGGTTTGCTTTTATTTTGTAGCTCCTTGGAGCGTTAGAGAGATGGAGGAACCTCCTAAGGATTTTGTAACTGATTATTTATATCAACGCGTAGGCCCCTTTGTAGGTTTCAACTAAAAAAAAAATAAAAAAAAATTTAGACATCACTAGTCATATTGATTTTATTTTAAATCTTAGAGATTTCCTATTACATATATAAATTGATGATTGATATTAATTATAATTAGAGCAAGCATATTGAATCTTATGCCTTACATTGAAGGCTGTGGTAAGTTTGGATTACTTACTAGGTTTTGTAAGCTCATTAAGTAATTTTTATATAATATTAAGTAAAAGATAAGGAGCCTACCATGAGGCAAGATAGTGATGATCATTCTGGTTTTGTTTTAAGTTTTTTAGTTTATATGAATTCTTTTGTAGCATGTGATGGCTATTATATATATATATATATATATATATATATATATATATATATATATATATATGACCTTTGGATTTTTTAGCAAGATGTAATTATTGATTGTAGTAATATAATTAAGTTTTCTTACTATTTATTAGTTTTTTAATGCAATTAATCAGTTTTGATTTTCAAATTAATTTGATTATAAATGAATGATTATTAGTTGTTAGCGAAAGAAAAATGAATAGAATGAGTTGAAATGACAATAAATAGGAAAAAATTCTTCCATCTTAGTTCTTAGGGCACGACATATATACTATCTTGATTAAAATTTCAACTATGTTTTGAGAAAATGATTTAGGTGCCAAATATATTATTTTCTTTTAGATAATGAATGAAGAGAAATGAGGGCGAAAGGATATTTGGATGAGATATAGAAAGACAAGATAATAAAAATAGTAATCAAAGTAAGATTTTGGGCTAAGAACTTCTAGGAGAGGAGAAGGGTTTGTAGACCTCTTATCCCCTAGGCTCTCCGAAGACAATGTACTTCTTTTTGATAAAATTCTATTCAACTTAAAAAAAAAAAAAAAAATCAAGTTCAATAAACTTTTATCCATATGCATGAAATTTTAAATAAGAAATTTTCTAAGACTATCAAATATATATAACTTAAGAACTTAGTTTATCACAAGTTAATTCAAATAAATTTCTAGACTTACCCATAGTCATTAACAAAGAAAGTAAATAAAGTAATTAAAGTTCGATTTTTCCAAATGGGTTAGGTTATTTTGAAGAGTGGAAAACACTCTCACCAATGTACTCTCTCAAACAAAAAAATATAAAATAAAATAAAAGGATAAGTTAACTAGTTAAATTTTAAGCAATCAATATAGGCTCGTAGTTAATATACTTTATTTTCATGCTAATAATATAAATTTAAGCTATAATTCAAAATGAATTAATTCACCTCAAATGTTTTAAAATAATTCATAATCTTATAATCAATTCCACCATAAAAAAAGCTCATTTTGTTTTTTTTTTATTTTTTTTTTTTTTACTAAACTATTTAATGTCAAATTTAATGGTTGTGGGAGGCTTTATGCTGTGATTGATGAACGAAAAAGATTATGGATGATTTATTTTTAGGATTTAAATAAGTGAATTGGAGTTTAAGATGGAATACTGAGATTTTTAACACGTATGATGGAGGGAAAATAAAGAATTGCTCAATTTGGGCTTATTTGGATTAATTTGGTATTTTTTTAGGGATTAATGAAAGGTAAATGGATGGAAATGGATATAGAGAGTTATTTTAGGATATGAAGTTATGTTTTAAAGAATTTATTGGAATTTTTTAAGGCTTAAGAATTTATGTATGTTGACTAACAGCCACCGACCCATAACCCTCTAAATAGGGATGTCAATTTCGGATCACGGGTCGGGTTCGGGTCAAATCCGGAACTGACCCGGGTTCAAACGAGTCAACCCTAACCCGACCCGGGTAGACAAATGGGTCGGGCGCGGCACGCGGGCAGTGTTGGCGGGCGCAGTCGAGCGCGGGCACGCGGGCGAGGTCGGGCGCAGGCACGCGGGGCACGCGACGAGCAGCGCGGGCATGCGCGCGGCGGGCAGCAGGCAGAGGCGGGATTCAAAATTTTTTGAATTAAACGGGTTGGCAGGTTGACCCAGCAACCCGCCGGGTCAACCCGAACCCGACCCGTTTTTTAAACGGGTCGATTTATGGAACCCGAACCCGACCCGTTTTGAAATCGGGTCGGGTTCAACCCGAATTTTCCGGGTCGGGTCTGGGTCGGGTTTTCGTGTCGTGTCAAATATTGACACCCCTACCTCTAAACCTAACTTCCACATAACTACCTACATTCATAACCTCCCCCACTCACATAACTCCCTCACATGATAGTACAAAAAAATTATTCTCGCTCTCTTTTTACTGCATGTAGGAACCAAACTCGTAGCCCCCTACTCCCTCTCTATTCTTTCGCATGAGCCGCATGCTGGAACCCCAACCATATCTTGTTGGTTCTCTCACATTTGCATAACCATATGTGCCCCAACCCAACTTTCAACTTTACCTCTTTCTCAACCTCCCACACCTATCATACCTGACACACCCCAATCACCAACCTCACTACCAACTTGCAACCTTGCTCCCGCTACTGCCAACCTAGACTCATGAATCCCTATCCCTCTCTTCTATTTTGTGCAACACCAAGGGCTGAGCCCCTCCACTCGACTTATCTATATCAAAGATTCAGACATAGGAGCTCACTGAACCATACCAGATACACTGCTCCCCATCTCTCACTCGATCTCTATTTATCACATGCGACACCAAAGCCTGAGCCCTCTCCCTATCAATTCAAGTCACACACACAGAACAATCATAATGAAAAGACCTGAATCTTCTTCCTCTCAATCTTTCCAACCCATCGTGATCAATCTCTAATAATATTATCCTAGATGCTCGAATCGTCACCTTTATCCCTCTTTCTACACTAAAAAGTATGAATTTCTTCCTTTCTTATAGGTATTAAAGAACCAGCGTTAGTCATATCGTTGTTATAGCCAAAAAAACAAATAAGAACTAACTAAGACCTCAATTTTGTTATATCTTTATTCCAACTGGAAAGAACATGAGAGATTACGAAGACCCCGTATCCAATATATATTTTACTCGGCTAAGAAGACTGAAAAGAAAATGCCTATCTGACACCCCTGATATGGGGGAAATGTCGGTAGGCTACTAAAAATTTAAATGGCAAAGGATCCCCTACATAATTAATTCCAAACAAAATTTTTTCATTAAGATAATTTTAAAAAAATTATGTGTCATTTCAATTGATAAAAAAAATCATCCAACAAGCCAACACAAAGCCACATCGGGAAGAGCAACGTAATTAATAATTTCCAAATGTGACTTAAAGCATATGAATATGAAGTAAACTAGCTAGGAATAATAGTCATAAGAAGAAGTTTTTTTCACTTTCCTTTTCAACCATATAGCTTAAGTGGACCACTTCCCTCACTTATCCTCACTTTTCACCACAACATCTTCTTAAATATTATCACGTAACTACTTGCATAATGAACTGCAACCTTCTTTCTATAGAGAAAAGCCAAAGAAAGAAAGACTTTGAAGAAAAAAAAATAGCTAAGCTAACTTCTTCCCATATGGCCAAAGAATGGGAAAAATATATAAGGGTGTGTTTCATTAAGAAGCAATATCAGTTATGCACAAAGGAATTATCACAACTCTTGATTTTACATCAATTGTGAAAAAAGAGGAAAGGTTGATAATTAAGTTTGATATCATGTAGCACTTTATCAAGGACTATTAGAGGATAAAGGTTCATAAGGCATAAAATAAATAGTCATCAAAAAGTTTTTCTAATGATAAAGATAAAATTAAGTATCAGAATTCATAGGGAGCTTCTTGTGTATTGGACTAAACCGTATGATCCTTTTATTAAACTGAATACTGATGGGTCTGTTCATCATTCTAAAGCTAGTATGGGTGGTCTTATCAGGAATGCTCCTGGTAATCCCATTGCTATTTTTTTTGGGTCCTCTACCTTGTTGCTCTGTTTTAACTTCTGAAACTTATGGGTTTGTATCAAGGTTTACAAATTTGTTTGAGATTGGGTTTACAGAATGTGAACATTGAGGTTGATTCTAGTCTTGTTGTTCATATTTTTTTCTAAAAATGATGTTTGCTTCCCCCAGGATTTTTACAATATCAGAAAAATTAGAAGGATTCTATCCTTACTTAATTTTACTATTTCTCATATTTACCATGAAGGTAATGCGTGTGCGGATTGGCTTGCTAATTTTGGTGCTGGTAGTGAGATCTTATTGGAACATCCTCTAAGCCAAATTCTGGTTCCTCTAAAAGGCTTAATTATGCTGGACAAATTTGGTCTTCCTTATATTTGCCACAAGTAATCTCATGCTTTTTGTGTCTGTTCTGTTTTTTACTGGTTGTGTCTGGGTCTTTTGGTGGTTGTTGGGCTATTTTTAGCCCTCTCTGGTGGCTGGGTTGTTTTCCTTTTTCCTCAATCAGGATTGGGGTTTGTCGTCAGTGTGTTGGAAGAAGTCTAGCGGTTGGTGGTGTCTCTTTAGCAGAGTTTGGGCTGCTGCTGCTATTGAGAATTGTCTTGTGATTAACTAGTTTTACAATTGCAGTTATGCTTATGGGTTAAATGGGAATGTTTGGAGATACTGCGGGATTTGGTACATGCTGCTCGGTGACAGTTTGTTGGTTTTCACATTATGTTGGCTTCTTTTATGGTGGCTTGATAAGGGTAGAATGCATCTTATTTACTACATTCAGGAGTGGGGTTTGAATTTTTTTTACTAGGATTGGATTAGCTGTATGTGGTGTTTTTGTAGAAGTGGTTCTTACCTGAATAGTCTGATTGTGTGCCGGACTGGTGCTCTTTATAGCTTTTGTGCGGGTGCTGCTATTGAGAGTGATCTTGAGGTGAACTGGGTTTACAATTGCTGTAAGGGTTATATGTTAAATGGTGGTCTTTGGACAAGCTGCGGGAAATTTTGGATTTCTGGGGGTATTCTGTTTCGTCTGGAAGTGACTATGGGGTATTATTACATGATTAATGAGGAATGGGTTAGTAATGCTGTTAGTCATGAGGGGTTTTGTTGGCTTCACAATTTCTCTTGTTCTAATATATTTTTTTGGAGTGCTTATTGCAGGTACAATTTGAATTCAACCTTAGGAATCTTCATGGAACGCAAGGTACTCTTAGGTTTTCTTTTGGATTTCTATATTTTTGGTTATCTGTGTTTCTGCAGGAAGCTTGAGCTGAATAATACGAATCTTCTCTTCCTTTTTGGGGTGCTGGTCCCTAACAGCCCTAGATTTTATTTAAGCATTTCTTGTACTCGTAGGATAAGGAACCTCCGGCTTTTAGGTTTTTTTGTTTCTTTTTTGCCTGTAGCTCTTTTGAGCAGTAGCATGCTGGAGGGTCCTTTTAAGGACCTTGTAACCTTTTTCGATATTAATGCGTAGGCCCCTTCTGTGGGTTTAAACTGAAAAAAAAAAGTATCACTTGATATTCAGAGCAAAAAGACATAATTAAATAAAATTATATGACATAGTTTCAAATTTGAAATTAGGTGTTAAAAGCTATAGTTGATTAACTATCAGGCTAAATTATAAGTTTTAACGGCAAAGCCCTAAAGTGCATAATATATGTTTTGATTAACGATTACATCAGTATGATTTTAAGGTTGCCAGATGTTTTATGGAACTATTTGAAGGAACACTAATTACAGTCATACAACAAAATACAAGCTAGAACAAAATCCTCTTTAAAGATCCTCTTCTGGTATTCATGAAATTCGAAGCCCTTAAATGATTTTCATATATATATATATATATATATATATATATATATATATTATATATATATATATATATATATATATATATATATATATATATATATATATATATATATATATATTTTCTTTGAGTTGGATAGATATATGATGTATGCAAAGCAAGTCCTATATTTTGTTTATATGGACAATCTTCCTAATCTACATAAAATTAATATATTAAGAACCAAAGGTAGAGTTAAGTTCCTTTAAGAGTTATCATTTTCATAGCTCATCAAGATTTTACACTCAAAGAAATATCAAAATTGATCAGGCTACTTTTAAATCATGAATGACAGTGATTACATAAGCAAATCATACACACCATCAAATAAATTTCAAATTTGAACTTTACTCATCATTTTACAATTATAAGATATATCATACGAGTGTATTGCAAATATATTGCTAGTGTAAAATGCTTTATACCATAATGCATTAGGTAAAAATAGCAAGCACTATGTATTATGCAAGGATAAATGTGTTGTGCAAGTACATTGATTAAAATATTAAGTTATTATTTAAATTCTAATGTATTATACAAGACCGTCATTCAGTGTTTATTTATGGAAGAATAATGAGAAATTGTAAATATATTATAAAAACATAATGAGATTACAAAACACATTATATAAATGCAATGGAAGAGTAAAATGCATTATGTAAAGTTCTAGATGTGCTATGATCTTTTCATTAAGCTCTTAAATGCGAGATTAGAGAATGATTCACGGATTTGCTAAAAGTGCTCAAACACAGTGACGATTGTCATATTGACGTGAAATTTTTAGCTGAAGAGAGCTATTTAATTTCAAAATGCCCTTAAATTTTTAAATTCAGCCATTCAAAACCTAAATTCAAATATTACTAAAAGTTTAAATCTTTAAATGAAATCCATCACCAAAAACTTAAAACTAAAATCAATCTACACTTTGCAACAGTTTAACGAGGATGATGAATTGAAGAATAACTTCAGCTCACAAAGAGCATATATGTCTTATGAAATGTACTACAACAATTAATTCTCAATCGATTTCTTACCAACATAGATGTGGTGTTTTCCCTTTAATTGTGTGCCACAAAATAACACCACAATATTATAGTCATAACCAATGCACATATGTTTTATAATGGTTAGAAGCCTCTTAAGTAATGAATTATAAGGTGCACTCTATAAGATATAAAGCCCTTTATTAGCTAAGGTTGACTTAAATTCATCATTATAGACAAACATTCATCATGGGTCTACAAGGTATCCTTTAACAAAGCAACACATGGCTCTAGATAAGGTTCATGTTGTCAGGCGGGTTAACTACCTCCTCTAACTAAGTAGACTATGGATCATGGTGGCCCGGTATGACAAAAACATGGGATCGAGCTTTTCGTTATTCCCCCCATCACCCACTTTAAATATATAGTGCTAAATTTATATCATAAAATATAAAATCCAAAACTAAATTCAAACCCTAAAATTATTGTTATTATATATTAGATAATTATTGCAACCTATTTGATAAATAGCCTTATTCAAAAGTTCTCTCTCATTATCAGGAGGGGTAATTAAACATAAGGGCTTGCTCCTATGTCAAACTAGAACTCATATCATAATGTTCTCATAAAATGAGGGAGAAATATTATGGAATGACTTATTTAAAACCTAATCATCCTTCTGAAAATCTACCCTGAAACATAAACTTTTAAAAATTCTCACAATTAAAAAAGAGGAACAAAGACCCGGGTCGCAAACTTTTGTAGTGCATAATGTAGGTTGAGAACAAGGTTAGGCGAAAAAGAGCATCATCTAAGTGGAGGGATTCCAAATGGAGTTTTGGTTGATTCTTATAGCTTGAGTTATTGTGATCAGTCTTGAGTGATAGCTAAGGAATAAGATGCCATACAGGTTTGGAAGAATATATATATATATATATATATATATATATATATATATATATATATATATATATATATATATATATATATATATATATATATATATATATATATATATATATATATATATATTTATATATATTTATATATATATATTATATATATATATATATGAAGATTACAAGCATAAAAGATAACTAATCAATTCTATTAAGATTAGCTACCAAGCTCTAACCAAAAGGGAATAACTTTAATTGAGAGGAAAGTATCAAACACTTTATTAATTTATTTGACCTTCCAATTTTATATAAGTCAACAACCATATGTATTCTCCAAAGCAAAAAAGCCAAACTTCTATATCTTTAATTTGAAATATAAATAATAAAATTCATAATTTAATTATTTTTTTCTTGGGCGCACTAATATGATGGGCCTTGATTGAGTTTTTGCTCAGGCTCTTATTATTAAACAACTAGTTTTATTTCTTGATCCAAGTGCGATGCTATATTAGCATATATGTAAGTATAAAGGAGAGCCTAAAGTAACAAATGTCTTTATACAACAATTCATGTTATACTTCTAGATGAATTAATTATCATTCATTAAGGATCTTTATTTATTATTAATTATAGAACTTGCTTCGATAAGCATATGCTTCATTTTGTCATCACTAAAGATCATCTTAAACCATGAATTATCATTTCAATTAGGGTTAAAAATTGATATTTTATAACAAATGGTAAATTAAGAATGTTAAAATCTTGGGGATGCTTTCCATCATACTCTTTTCTTTGAGCAATGTCTAACACCTCTATTTTTTTACTTCATATTGGATAACTTCTCAACCTAAGATAGCTAATTCTTTAATCACTCCTCCTAATAGCCCATTGATATTGAGTAAAAGAGTTTTGTTGAACATTTAGTTCCAAAATATCTAACATTAATTGTTTTACATGTGGTAATGTAGGTCACTATGTGAGTTTTGCCCCCATACCGAAGTCTTAACACATATGTGCACTAAAAAAAGTGCAACTCAACCAACCTTGGGAATGAGAGAGTTTTTTTTTAGAAGAAAAATTAAGTAGTGATAAAGCATTGCCCGCAGATGTTTCTCTTTTGTGGCTACTTTATTTTAATGATTTGGAGGTTTCCTAAGGACCCAAGTACCCAGAGTTAATTACCTATCCTAAGAAGGAGATCACCATAGATCAATTCTAGTGGTACAGGCTCTTTCATAATGTCATCATCATAATATTTATCTTAGTGAGGAGAATAGATAATTAACTATTATGCTCAAATATATTTTCTTAAGCATTTATGATGACTTGCTTAATTAAAATATCATGATTTTAGCATTTAAAGCGTGCCTTAATGAAGGTAGTTAATCAAAACTAACGATAGGTTGTTTCATCCATTTAGGCTTCCTAAACCAAGACTATAAGTTGACCAAGTGTACAATTTTTTGGCTAAATTAAGCATATAAAGGCTATATTGCCTATTTGATGGATAAAAAAGTAGAAGTTTGAATATTAGAAAATGTGTAAACTTGGGTCATAATTATAATTTATTGGCATCTCAATCAAGTAAGCCACCACTTTATAGGAAACATATTTCTGTTGACCCGTGTAATGTAAAGAAACAAAAAAAATTACCTGCATAGTGACATATCGCACGTCGCGGCATTTTCGAACCCCTCTCCTCGCACGACCTCGCGTCACCTCGCGTCGTTTCAGCGCACGACTTGTTCTTGTTGATAAATCAGCGATGAAAGGAGGCCTTCGACTTTCTCTGCTCATTCTCTCCGCTCCCGCTCCTTCCATTCTCTCGCTCTATTTCCCGATCCTTCTCGAGTCGTCCCCTGCCTTGTGGATCGGAAGTTACTACAGTTTGATCGGAAGCAACAATAGCTCGCCGACTGTGAAGCTTATAATCTCCCTTCCAGGTGCTTCACCGGCTCCTTGTGATTGCTCGGCCAAGCTCCCTCGACGACATTCCCTACTTGTTGGATCGGAAACGACGACGGGAGCCCGTCGCTGTGGAGATAACTTTCTCCCATACGCCGCTACTTCGACTCTCTCGTGGTTGTTCAACTTCGCATCTTCGACGACTTTCCCCTGCTGTCGGGATCGGAAGTTACGACATTTTGTTCGGAACCAGCAACAGGAGCTCTCCGGTGGTGAAGGATCGGAAGCCACAACATCTTGATTGTAAGCAACGACCGGAGCTCGATTGCTATGTAGTTAATTTTCTACCTTTCGCGCGCTCGTCCTCGGCCAAATCTCTGAAATCTGCCGAATTAAGGGATTTAGTAAATGCAGGATTTAAGCCGTAAGTCCTTAAATCCGGGATTTACCAATCGCTGGGATTTAACGCGCACACAAAAATCGTTTGGCTGGATTTAGCGTAGATCCGACTTAATTCCCGCTGTAATCTT
Organism: Dendrobium officinale; assembly: GCA_019514585.1. NCBI lineage: Eukaryota > Viridiplantae > Streptophyta > Magnoliopsida > Asparagales > Orchidaceae > Dendrobium > Dendrobium officinale. The sequence goes on from JACXSL010000040.1 coordinate 71,252, forward strand.
CGGCCAAATCCCGCGGATCCATCAAACCAGAGAGGGTAGAGGGAGAAAGGGTTTAATTTATTTTAATTAAATTTAATTTTAATTAAGTATAATTATTATTTTTAATTATAATCATTTTAATTATTATTATGATTGTAATTAATTATTATTATTTTTTTAAATTAATTATAATTAATTATAATTAATATTAATTTTTAATTATTATTTAATCATTATTAATTAGTTATAATTAATTAAATTTAATTAATATTAATTATTTATGATTAATCAGAAATCATAATTAATTATGTTAATTAAATATAAATAATTATAATTAATTATTCTAATTAATTGTAATTAATAATTAATAGATATAATAAATTAGAAATGATTATAATTAATCAATTAATTATAATTAATTATTATTAATTATAATTAATAATAAGAAAAGAGGAAAAAGAAAGAAGCATGCCAACCCTTCTCGCCTTGGTTTTCGTGCTCTCCACCGACAGTCGCCAACGACTCCCCGCCGGGACTTGAAGGTATAAAATTCTAACTTAAACCCCGTCCTCGACGTTTGCAGCGGACCTTGGAACCACCTATACGCGCTCTTGTAGCACGGTTGGAGGGAGCCCGGTGCGAAGCATACGACGAGGCGGGTAAGCCCTATACACGCTCTTATAGCGTGGTGGGGACGGACCTCGACCTCGACACCGGCACCGCCGACGACTGCTACGAGAGGTATGATGTTCCAAATCCCATTCTCGGCGTTTACGACGGACCGGAGAACCACCTATACGCGCTCTTGTAGCACGGTATGAGGGAGCCCGATGCGACGCATACGACAAGGTGGGAGAGCCCTATACACGCTCTTGCAGCGTGGTGGGGAGTCACTGCTGTTCAGGTACGTCACTGCTGTTCTGGTACGGGTACTGCTGAAGGCCCCATACACCCTCTTGTAACGTGGTGGGATGAAAATTTATACGGCCGCGGTGTCTACGGACACCTACCATACACGCTCTAGTAGTGTGGTAGGAAGGCCCAGCTCCCCTATTTTCCCCCAAACGGGGGATATGCCGGGGTGCTGCCAAAATTTTCACTGAAATGTACAAAGACTTGAACAATTTGAAGACCTTCTTGAGAAACAATATAGAAGACCTGTACTTGAACAAAAATGCACAGAACTTGAACTAAATGAGAAGATGACTTATACGATGAACAGTGGACTTGTGGACCTAAACCTGAACCAAATTTAAATGATTTCTAAAGATCAAATTCAAAAGAAATGGAATCAAACTGGAACCAAAATCAAATTATTTGAATAAGAAAATGATCTTGCAAAGATCCCAGAAGACTTCGAACAAAAACTGAACATGAAATTATACTTGCAAGAACTTCAGAACACCCGGAACAAACACTCGAACTTGTACTTTGGGCTCGAACTATATAACATTAACTGGAGGTTTTGAACTCCTACTCAAACTCAGATTGAACCCAAATTCAAATCAATTTGAACTCAAGCAAGAACTTGAGTTGGACTTCAAGAAGACCTGTACATTCTCGTTTGAATCGCTCTTTGTGGCTTTCATTTACTGAGGTGTTCTTGCTGGTTGTTCTGTGGCATTGGGTTGTATCGATCGAATGTTTAAGATCGTTGAAGACAAATCCTGAAACAGTTTTCACGGTCTTCTTAAAATGCAACCAACAAAGGATGACCGGCCTCTTAATGTGATGCTAATCAAAGATAACAAGCCTATTTGCTTCATAAGATGCAACGACGATCTTCCGTTTGAAATGGGATTCAAATAGGAGAGGTTCATCAGGATCCTGAACCATACTTCAATACAAACAAATAATGGGGGACTCGTGGCGAACAAGACCTTGATGCATGAATTCCTACAACTGCCTGTTGATTGAGAAAGCAACACTACTTCTAAATAGTCAAAAATCTGTCCTCTATAAATAAATCCAGACACCAAATCACCTGAGATTGATGAAAGGTGGATATGGTGTAAGAACAACTTCTCTTCTGCAAATACATTCATGAGCTCATAGTAGATACAACAGTTCCTACAAAATCAATGCACAATACTTGTGATAAGTAACAAACGGTTGCAAGGCGTACGAGTACTATCCATTTGTTGCAGTCAAAGATCCGTCTCCTACAAATAAGTACAATCAATACCCACCTGATATTGGTGAAAGGTGGTTTCAATACAAAAGCAAGGGCTCTCCTACAAATACCGCTAGGGGGTCATAGCAAGTACAACAGATCCCTACAAATGAGTACAAACTATTTGTGGATAACAACAGTGTATTGAAAGAACAACGAATCACTGTGGACACAAGTACAGATATCACCTACGACAGTGGTGATCAAAGTGCTGTCAGTACACTGAGTACAAAGGCAACCCGATGTACGAAAAAGGACATCCCTGGTGGAAGGGAGGAAATGTTTGAACAAATTAGAACCAAACTACCTAGTGTTCCAAAGTCTCTTCTTAGTTCTATATTCAAGAAGAAAACAGCTCTGGTACCTACAAACACCGGAAATAGCAAGTCCACTACGCCGAAAAGCCTAAAAGGAGTTCTTTCCGAATCAGCAGTCTTTGACTCCAAAATCCAAAAAATCCTTCCCCGGTGATTGAGAAAGGGGAATTAATGTCAAGATGAGGAAATACCTCATGACATCCAAATAGCTATGCCACCGAATCTGCAACACTAATACAAGCAGACAGAAGGCATCTACGATCTACAATGCGTCGCTACCAGATCTGCAACACTGATATAAGCAGACAGAAGGCGTTTACAACATTCATATTCGGCCTTTAAGGCCTTCAACAAAGAAAGTTTACGAACAAAGGCATGAAGCCTAAAGAACCCGATCCTTCTATACGGATCAATAGGAGTCGATAGGGTTCGAACTATCAAATAGATACACGGTTGTAGTGATCGGTGTATTTGTTTAGATGCATTCTTTTTAGGCCTTCAATGTCTAAAATCAAGAAAATTCATGAACAAAGGCACAAAGCCTGCGAGAAACCCAATCGCCAATCGATAAGTTGAATGGTCGACAGTGTTCAATCAAATAGAAATGACCCCAGAACACCCCGATGATGGCCGTGTTGAATGTTTATCTCAACCGGAGGGGTCCATTCAAATTCCAAAACTCCAAAAATGCCACTCAAAACTCAAAAAACTCTACAAACTCCAAATTTCAAGATATTTAAAATTGAAATCAAACCATCAGTGCTTAAAGCAAAATCCATCCACCCTCCACAACAGTTTGTCGGGGTGGATAAATCAAGATCTACTTCAGCCCATAAAAGAGCTAAAATGCATAGTCCAAAATATCACTAGGATCCATTCTCAAACAATCTACTGCCAGTAAGGACGTGGCACGTGTCCTCTAACCGGCGGTTAGCCGCCAAATGGCACCGCAGGATAAACGGTTATGACCCGGGGCCCTCTGAACCGAGTGGTTTTGCCGCCAAATGACACCGCAGATAGCGGTTATGGCTAGAGCCAATACGTTCCTTATTGGCATCAAATTCTTGAGATATGAATCAATAGGATATGATCGATAAGGCACAAAGCCCTCTATCAGCTAAGGTGGATTCAAATTTATCCCCTTAGATAAATATTCATCCCCGGTCTACAAGGTCCCCTTGGACGAAGCAACCCATGGCTGCCGACAAGGATCCTTCTGTCAGGTTGGGTCGACTACCTCCTTTGACTAAGTAGACCATGGACCACGATGGCCCGGGACGACGGAACCATGGGATCTTGATCGGGCCCATCATCCATTCCCCCACCATCCGCTTTAAGTTCCAGATGGTGAAAATTCCAGTTTTAAATATCAAATTTCCCAAATTCCCAAACCCAAATCCAATGTCTACCAATCCCAAACCTATGCTACTACTATATGCCAGATAATAAGTATTCTATACGTATCTGATTTACGACTAGCCTTAATCGAAAGTTCTCTATCGTGATCGGGAGGGGTAATTAACTATAGGGGCTTGCGCCTATATGAAACCAGAACTCAGATCATAAAGTCCTCACAAAATGAGGGAGAAATCTTTGGGTAGTGTCTTATCTACAAACCCATCTGTCTTCCAAAATTTACCTCGGAACTTAGTTCGTTAAAACTCCCTCGCCGAATAATAAGAAAGAAATCGCGCGGTGGGGAGGACGGGGCCTAATTTTTGGAGCCCACAGATTTCTGGCGACTCCGCTGGGGAATGGCTTCTCTTTCCATCTCTGTCTAGTCACTAAAAGGCTATAGTAGCAAGCAAATTAAATTTTAAATTTCCTGAAAATGAATCTTTTAAATAAGATCAACGGAAATTTGTTTAGCAGGGTTTTTAATTCCATGCTAACTCTCCTGCTCCTACTATTTGTTTTGCGTTATTTCTTTGTTATGAAAGCGTGGGGTGATGTATTAATTCTGATCACTAACCCCTGCCTTTCATTTTTGCAGAATGGAAATGCAGGACACACAAATGACCGTCCAACTGGGACGAGGAGCTAGGATCCAGCTGGCAAACGCTGTGATTGAAACTAGAAATACTGAAGCCACTATCCAATTTGGTGGGCTCGAATTCTCAGCAGCTACTGCAAGGACTGCAGCCGTCCCTGTGTACGGCGTAAACTCTGAAGAATTTTCTGGAAAGTCTCACTCTGCAAGGAATGCTACCAAAGGTGCTGCCAAAGGAAGAATTTCTGTCTTTGAAAGATTATCCCAATCTGAAGCCCTTACTGCAAAGAGGGTTGTTACTGGAAGAAAAATTTCTATGGTGACTGCAAACACCACTACCTTGCCCAGAGAACCTGTTGCACCTGGGAGGTATGAAACTGAAGCTTCCTCATCTGGAGGAAGGCTCAATAGAAGGCAGAGAAGAAAGATAAATGCAGAGTTATGAGCTCAGCAATTACCTATACCAGTCCATCCCTCCAATCTGCCAGCACAAGAACCAGAAATCAATATTCCCACTTAGAACAGGTTCACTAATCTGAAGTGGGTAAAAAGAAACAGCTCTTCTTGTGAGCTCAAGAAATTTTTCTGGGAGCGTCGACCTGAAGCTCCAACCCCTCAGAAGATAAGAGAGCCCGAACGTCTATCTGCTCGAGTCCACCGAGTTTTGAAGACAGTTAAGGACAAGGGCCTGATGAAAAAGAAGTTCCAGAGGCCACTGATTATTGAGGCCCAAAGAACTCATCCAAGAGAGAGGCTATCATCTGTTGTGATAGCCAAACAAAGAAATTACCAACGCCAAGTTCCTCGGTGAGCATCGGGGCGTGACACCTGAACCATATGTTTGGGGATCCGCTGCCGAAAGGTCCTGGTGGAAAGGCAAGCAAGTTTGGAGGCCGATGCCTCGAAGAGAAAATATCCTAGAAGAAAGGATTAGTTCGAGTGTGACATACTGAGCTGTCTCCCAGAGATCCGCCCCTACTAACAGAACTCGTCAGAAATGGGTCCAAAAGAAGGCTCATAATGATGACAATTATATTAACGGATGACATCTTGGAGAATCTTCCAGGAGATCCCGTCATTCTCCTACTTCAACTAGAGAAGAAGTTTATTTCAATAGAAGTCCGCGGATCGAAGAAGTATTTATTCCAAATCAAGAGCCTGAAATTCAGTGGTGCCGTCGCTCAGAAATTCAGGTGCAAAAAGATGAAGAAGAATATGACGATGATGACACTATGGAGATCGAGGTGATTCGTTTGGTTAGCCACGTCGATGTTGAAGATGAAGCAGATGATGGTGATGAAGAAGACCAACAATCACAGCCACACGTACGTACTTATCGGCGTCGCCACAGGACTAGATCCATTGCCAGCCGAAGTGCTCGCTCCTTAGAAAAAGGGGATGAGAAAGAAGAAGAGGTCGGAGAAAACCCCTTCGCTAGCAAAGACATCACACTCGCTGAAATGAGAAATCAAATGAGGCGACAGATGCGAAGAAAAGACATAGAAATCTCTCAGTTGAATGATAAAATTACTGAGATGATGACTCAGATGACGGCTATGATGGAGATGATGCTGAAAACCACTTCTGTGGGCCCTGCACTAGCTCAACCCGTCAACCAAGCTGTAAATCCTCAAAATCTCCAAGCTCCCCAAGCCTTAGGAGTGAAAGGTGTACCTGAAGGCGGCAATAAAAATGACGATCCTACCCGCCAGCGCACTCCCCAAAATGTGAAGAATGCCTCTGAACCTGTAACTGCATCGCATTTGGAAGGCTTAATCAGTGAAAAGATTAAGGCCATTATAGCTGCTGAGCAAGCGGAGAAGTTGGTAGGCAAAGGTCGCCCGTACCCTGCAGAGTACGATCATGTGTCGTATCCAAAGGGATATTCTGTACCAAAGTTCAACATCTTTGATGGCAATAAAAATCCCAGACAACATCTCACATAATTCAAAGCAACCTGTGGAAATACAGGGAGCAACGATGCTTTGTTATTTCGGCAATTCGTGAGCAGCTTGAGTGGAACTGCTTTTGAATGGTACGCCGAACTGCCGAATGATTCACTGAAGACCTTTGCGGAGCTGGAGGCCTTGTTTGTGAAAAGATTTGCCAGTGCAATAAAGAAAACTACCATTTCTGATCTTGCCCTTGATAAAAGGAGGAAAGACAAATCAGTAACGAGGTACATAACACGCTGGCGCAATCTCAGTATGAAGTGCGAACAGCAGCTGGAAGAAGAACATGCAGTCCAACTACTGATGGGACAAGGGCCTGATGAAAAAGAAGTTCCAGAGGCCACTGATTATTGAGGCCCAAAGAACTCCTCCAAGAGAGAGGCTATCATCTGTTGTGATAGCCAAACAAAGAAATTACCAACGCCAAGTTCCTCGGTGAGCATCGGGGCGTGACACCTGAACCATATGTTTGGGGATCCGCTGCCGAAAGGTCCTGGTGGAAAGGCAAGCAAGTTTGGAGGCCGATGCCTCGAAGAGAAAATATCCTAGAAGAAAGGATTAGTTCGAGTGTGACATACTGAGCTGTCTCCCAGAGATCCGCCCCTACTAACAGAACTCGTCAGAAATGGGTCCAAAAGAAGGCTCATAATGACGACAATTATATTAACGGATGACATCTTGGAGAATCTTCCAGGAGATCCCGTCATTCTCCTACTTCAACTAGAGAAGAAGTTTATTTCAATAGAAGTCCGCGGATCGAAGAAGTATTTATTCCAAATCAAGAGCCTGAAATTCAGTGGTGCCGTCGCTCAGAAATTCAGGTGCAAAAAGATGAAGAAGAATATGACGATGATGACACTATGGAGATCGAGGTGATTCGTTTGGTCAGCCACGTCGATGTTGAAGACGAAGCAGATGATGGTGATGAAGAAGACCAACAATCACAGCCACACGTACGTACTTATCGGCGTCGCCACAGGACTAGATCCATTGCCAGCCGAAGTGCTCGCTCCTTAGAAAAAGGGGATGAGAAAGAAGAAGAGGTCGGAGAAAACCCCTTCGCTAGCAAAGACATCACACTCGCTGAAATGAGAAATCAAATGAGGCGACAGATGCGAAGAAAAGACATAGAAATCTCTCAGTTGAATGATAAAATTACTAAGATGATGACTCAGATGACGGCTATGATGGAGATGATGCTGAAAACCACTTCTGTGGGCCCTGCACTAGCTCAACCCGTCAACCAAGCTGTAAATCCTCAAAATCTCCAAGCTCCCCAAGCCTTAGGAGTGAAAGGTGTACCTGAAGGCGGCAATAAAAATGACGATCCTACCCGCCAGCGCACTCCCCAAAATGTGAAGAATGCCTCTGAACCTGTAACTGCATCGCATTTGGAAGGCTTAATCAGTGAAAAGATTAAGGCCATTATAGCTGCTGAGCAAGCGGAGAAGTTGGTAGGCAAAGGTCGCCCGTACCCTGCAGAGTACGATCATGTGTCGTATCCAAAGGGATATTCTGTACCAAAGTTCAACATCTTTGATGGCAATAAAAATCCCAGACAACATCTCACATAATTCAAAGCAACCTGTGGAAATACAGGGAGCAACGATGCTTTGTTATTTCGGCAATTCGTGAGCAGCTTGAGTGGAACTGCTTTTGAATGGTACGCCGAACTGCCGAATGATTCACTGAAGACCTTTGCGGAGCTGGAGGCCTTGTTTGTGAAAAGATTTGCCAGTGCAATAAAGAAAACTACCATTTCTGATCTTGCCCTTGATAAAAGGAGGAAAGACAAATCAGTAACGAGGTACATAACACGCTGGCGCAATCTCAGTATGAAGTGCGAACAGCAGCTGGAAGAAGAACATGCAGTCCAACTACTGATGGGAAACATTAATTATAAAATGCAACCCTTCTTATGCATGGCTTCTATTACTTCCTTCCAGGATCTGTTGGATAGGGTGGCAAAATTCGAGAAGTTAAACTTATCAAAGTCTGAAAGCTTCCCTGATAAATCCAAAAAGGCTAAAGCTCCTGATGCCAGAAAGAATGAGGTCTACTCTGCATTCCCTCCCAGACCTGATAAGGGTAAACGGGTAATGTATAATGTAGGCAAAGGAAAGCAGCCTATGCAATATGAAGAAAAGCCAAAGCAGGCTTACAATTCAAATCCTCAACCAAAGCTGGTTCTTGGAGGAAATGACAAACCTCGAGCCTTTCCCGGTGGAGGAGAGCGCCAGAGGCAAATTGCAGGAACTGGTGATAGAACATTCCCCTCCCTCAAGGAGAAAATAAATAAAGAAGATTCGTTCAAGAGAGAAAGTGTCGCCAAGCTATTCCGACAAGCACTTAAAGCTGGTCTAGAATTGCCGGAATGCAAAAGACCTGAAGAGTCCAAACACAGTGGCGACCCGAACTATTGCCCGTATCATCGGGTAGTTAGTTATCCGATTGAAGATTGTTATGTCTTCAAAGATTGGCTGGAAAAGCAATATAGAATGGGAGAATTAACATTATCAGATAATGTATTAGTTTGTCCCAGAAAGGAATCCACCCTAGTAGTCACGTCCTCTTCCGTGCTCCCATCTAAAAAAACAACAACAAAAGAATTTATCCAAGAGAAGCAATGGGAGACCATGGTCTCCAAGAAGACAACTAAAATGTTGAAACAGCTGGAAGGAGTTCCGGGTGTCAAGTGGAAGTCTCCTACTGAGCCGGTACTGAACTTAAAATGGATGCCTCTGTCACAAGCATCCACCTCTAAACAACAACCTGGCCAGGCCAGCTCATCAAAATTTGGAAAGTTAAAGTCAAAGTGTTCAAAGAAGAAAGCCAAGTTGAAGAAGCCTGAGGCAAAGAAGACTGCGACTCAAAAGGCTATTGACAGTTTGGATGAATATTACCAGACTGCTAGGAGGCCTATCAAGCTCGGTGATTTTATGAAAGAGTTTAAAATAGATGAAAAGGAAGAAGAAGTTGACGCTGAATCTCTTCCTATAGAGACATGTCGAGTCATTTCAGCAGCACCAAAGATAGTAAAAAGGGAGAAATATGCTGAAGAAGCTGCCCTTAAGTTCTGTCTAATGGTATCATCAATAGAATTCAGTTCAGATGATCTATGTTTTCCAAATGATGAAGATTCAGACCCAATCATAGAATCACAAATGAAATAAGTGAAGTTGGGAGATGATTCCGAGTCTACAGATGAATCTCCAGACACAACAATGGTTGACCCTGAAGAGAATGCTTCATCAAATAAGTCTGAATCAGATGAGGTAGCCCAAGTACAGTTGAGAAGTGGCAAGGTACTGCCGCCTCCACCAAAGAAAGGGACTCCTAATAAAGATAAGGAAAAATAGATAGTTATCAATAAAGATATTATCCCCGAAGATCCCAAGAAAAATAATACTTCATCTAAGGGGATAGATTATAATATATTATCCCACTTGAGGAAGATCCAAGCACAACTCAGTATATATGATGCTCTCTTGATGTCTAAAGACCTTCGAGAGACTTTGATTCAAGCTCTCAAGGATCCAGAAAGATATGAAGCATATTTTGTTGAGCGTAATCTAACTGAAGTCTTGTAAGCTCGGAATGAGCCCCTCATCACCTTTGCTGATGATGATATGATGCTTGGAACGGCAGATCACAACCGCCCTCTGTATGTTACGGCAGAAAGCGATGGTATGATGATCAGTCGAATTTTGATTGATCCCGGATCTTCCATAAATCTTATGAGCCTTAAGGCACTGAGATCCCTCTGCCTTGATGTGGAACATCTTGGGCAAGACAAGTTGATGGTGCATGGTTTCAATGAGAAAGGGCAGAAAACCCTTGGATCATTCATGCTCCCTCTTGTATTTGGGGAACTTCACACGGAAGCCAAATCTCATATGATTGATGCGGACACCTCATTTAAGGCGCTACTAGGTCGCCCCTGAATGCACGAATATGGCGTTGTGCCTTCAACATTACACCAGTGTATGAAATATCTCAGAGAAGGAGAAGAATTCAGGATTTCTGGCGATATTCAGCCCTTTGAAGTACATGAAGTAACAGTTTATGAAGATGCTAAGTACTTCATGCCAAAGAAGCAAAAGTCGTCAAATTCTCTTGAGGCTAGAGCATCAAATTATAAGGCTGCAAAGAAACCCAAGCAACAAGATGAGAAGAAGCATGTAGGGAGAAAGAAAGCAACGTCGGCTCTTCCCAAATCACCAAGCATTCCCAAAGAAAAGAAGCATGTACCTCATCTTGGGAATGACATGGATGAAGATAATGTTACTCCTGCCAAATCTCGAAAAATATGCCAGTCCACGGATGAATGGAGTAGGCAGGTTGAATTTTCAAATGATGATTATGACTAAGACTCAATATACATGAATTCAGTGCAGAGTGTGTTCTCCAGAAGAATAGATAGTCTGACAATTTCAGATAGCGTACTCGTAGTCACACATGTTCCCATGCAACATTTCAAGGAAATCATTTCGCGCGAGGTTCATAAAGTTGAAGAACTCTCCACCCTCTATCTATCTCCCCATAAAAATGAGACTGTGCCAAAGAATGTCTTATATTCCACAAGAGTTCGTGAAGAGGAGAATCATGACTGGGATTGCATGCTTCTCGACTCTGAGGAATTATTTTCTATGAGACTACCCAAGTTCAATACCAAGAATATTCAAAAAATGCTACAAAAGCAAATTAATATTCCTACTACCAAACGACAGCTCCGTACAAGCATGGGACTCTGGTATGGGAGAAATCCGCGTCCATTACGACGAAATGATACAGACGCATATAAAGGTATTCGATTCATCAAACAAAAATTCCTCCAGAAAGAGACTTGCCGGGCAGTCACGAGCATGGAAATTTAATCTGAAGAAGGCGATGTTGAAGAGACACGTGAAGCTGATGATTATAATGAACAGCCCGTAGAAGCTGAACCTGCACCAGAAGAACTAGAAGATGGTGGACAGGCTGCTACGATGGATGAGCTAAAAGAAGTCAACTTGGGAACAGAGGAAGATCCTCGCCCAACCTTCATTAGTTCTCTTCTACCCAAAGAACAAATAGAAGAAATAAAAGAGCTTCTCTGTGAATTCAGAGACTACTTTTCCTGGACATATGCTGAGATGCCCGGCTTATCCCCTGAAGTAGTAGTTCACAGATTAGCAATCAAATCTGATGCAGCACCTATCAAGCAAGCTCCGAGGAGAATGAGATTGGAGATTGAAGAACAGGTGGTTGCAGAGACGAAAAAGCTTATAGATGCTGGCTTTATTCGTGAAGAAAAATACGCCGACTGGATTGCCAATATCATCCCTATAAAGAAGAAGAATGGTCAGATTCGTATCTGCATCGACTTCAGGGACTTCAATAAGGCATGCCCGAAAGACGACTTTTCGCTCCCAGTATCAGAGCTTCTAGTTGACAATACATCCAACTATGATATGTTCTCCTTCATGGATGGATCATAAGGCTATAATCAAATCAAAATGGCACCTGAAGATGAAAGACATACATCATTCAGAACACCCATAGGCATATTCTGCTACATAGTTATGCCATTCAACCTGAAGAATGCTGGTGCCACTTACCAACGGGCGATGACTCGTATATTTGATGACTTGATTCATCAGAAGGTCGAATGCTATGTAGATGACTTGGTCATTAAAAGCATGGATCAAAAAGATCACCTTGATGACTTGAGGATCGTGTTCGAAAGAATCAGAAAATATGATCTAAAGATGAACCCTCTCAAGTGTGCATTTGGGGTATCCTTAGGGAAATTCCTAGGGTACGTTGTTCGACATCGAGGCATCGAAGTCGACTCCAACAAGATCAAGGCGATCGTGGAGATGTCACCTCCAAAGAGCCTCCGACAACTCCGTTCCCTGTAAGGTCAACTGACTTTCATTCAGAGATTCATATCGAATCTATCGGGTAGGTGCCAGCCATTTTCAAAGCTAATGAAGAAAGATGTCCGTTTCAAATGGGATGAAGAGTGCCAAGAAGAATTTGACAGCATCAAGAGATATCTGTTGAATCCACCCATTCTTGCTGCGCCAATCTCCGGGAAGCCTCTTATACTATACACGGCAGCACTAGAAGAGTCCCTCAGAGCACTATTGGCCCAGCATAATGAAGAAGGCAAGGAGAATGCACTATACTACATCAGTCATAGGTTGATAGGAGCAGAAATCCGCTACTCTCCAATCGAGAAGCATTGCTTGGCTTTGATTTTCGCAGTTTAAAAGCTCCGCCATTATATGCTATCTCACAAAATCACCTTGATATCAAAGATCGATCCACTGAAGTTCTTGATGACAAGACCAACGTTGACAAGTCGTTTGGCAAGGTGGGCAGTGATACTCCTGCAGTTTGATATCACATATGTCCCGTAGAAGGCAGTGAAAGGACAGGTACTGGCAGATTTCCTCGCTGCACATCCTATCCCTGCAGATTCACCACTCAATGATGATCTACCCGATGAGTATATCATGAATGTTGAAGATGAGGAGATGCTACGAGTATGGAAAATATACTTTGATGAAGCATCGTCAATCAAACGTGCTCGACCTCCAAATCTCGAAAAGCTCAAGCCGGAATTGGAATCATTTTCATAGCACCCGAGGGAGGCATAATGAGATTCTCTTTTAGCTTAACTGAACCTCGGACCAATAATGAAGCTGAATATGAAGCCCTAATAGCTGGATTGGAGATTGCAATCGATGTCTGAATCCGAAATCTCCAAATTTTTGGTGATTCTCAACTTGTTGTAAATCAAGTATTGGGAGTTTACAAAATCACAAAGTTTGAGTTGGCCTGTTATCACCGGCGAGTTCTTGAGCTTATGAAGCAAATTCCAGTTGTTAAATTAACTCAAGTTCCCCGAGGCCAAAATGCCAAAGCCGATTCCCTTGCCAAATTGGCTAAAGAAATGGCGAATATGGATGATGAATGGCCTCTAATGATTATGATGCATAGCCGTCGGATTCTAGAGCCAGCATCACTATAATTCCCGCAGGCAAAGGGAATACCAAATTCAAGCCAGCAGGATGCAACTCCGGTTGATTCTCAATCTCCCCAATCAATTGATCCTGAAGATCAGTTTGAAGAACATCAAGTTCCTAAGAAAAGACGCAAAGCCAGTCAAGATTCAGAATCATGGTGGTATTGCCTAGATGTCGAAGAAGAAGATGACTGGAGGCGGCCTTTCATTGATTACTTTAAACAAAGTAAATTACCAACAGACAAATCACTAGCTGCTCAAATCAGGAAGAGAGCGCTAAGATATGCATTTGTCAACAATACATTATATCGGCGTGCTTTCGATCAAATGTGGCTAAGATGTCTAGGGACTCAAGAAGCTGATAAAGTGGTGGCAGAAGTTCATGAAGGACTTTGTGGAGCGCACCAATCAGGTCCCAAGATGGTAGTCAAAATCAAAAGAATGGGTTACTATTGGCCAAGAATGGTGAAGGATTGCATTGACCACGCTAAGAGGTGCCACGAGTGCCAGATCCACGGTGATGTTATACATCAACCGCCAAATCCACTGCACCCTACGATAGCATCTTGGCCATTTGAATGTTGGTGTACTGATATTATCGGGCCGATAGATCCGTCATCATCAGCAGGACATCATTTTATCTTGACAGCAACCGACTTTTTCTCCAAGTGGGTAGAAGCGGCTCCATTTAAAGAAGTTACGTCCGAGCACATGATTAACTTCTTCACCCATAATATTGTTTACAGATTTGGTGTGCCAGGGCGTGTAATCTCAGACAACGGAACTGCTTTTAAAAGTACAAAAATCTACAAGTTTGTTGATTGGCACAAAATCGATTGGCGATATTCCTCCATATACTATCCAAGAGCAAATGGACTGCCAGAAGCCTTCAACAAGACACTGGTAAAATTTTTGAAGAAAATCCTTACCAAGAACAAAAGGGAATGGCATACAAAGATGGCAGAAGTATTGTGGGCATATCGTATGACCTACAAAATACCGACCAAAGCCACTCCTTATTCTCTGGTGTTCGGGGTTGAGGCCGTACTGCCACTAGAAGTTGAACTTCCATCTCTTCGAGTTGCCATCCAGAATGAACTGACTCAAGAACAAAATGCTCATCTAAGAATGGAGGAGCTCGATGCACTGGATGAAATCAGGTTACAAGCTCAACAGAACCTGGAGATATACCGAGCAAGAATGACAAAATCTTTTGATCGAATGGTTCGTCCTTAATCATTTCAAGAAGGGGAATTGGTCCTAGTGCAGAGAAGGCCAATCATCCTACACGGAAAAATTGGTGGCAAATTCGTATCCAACTGGGAAGGACATTTTGTCATCGAGAAGGTATTTCAAGGAGGAGCTTATCAACTGATCGATCTGAATGGTCAAAGGCCCATGCCGCCGATCAATGGCAGATACCTGAAGAAATACTATGCATGAATTGCTCAAGCAGATGTCATGTTTAATACGCTATATTTTCATACATGTTTATTAGCGTATATATTCTATATTTTGAAATTCTCCTGTGTTATGAGAATACATCTCAAAATCCCCCATCAGATTGGGGGCATTTTAAATATTTATTCGGGTCGACATCGTGCTGCGTGCCGAGGTCCCCAAACAAATATTTAAAATCTCAAAATTCCAATTCTATCCTGCCCTAAAATGTCCCTGTGAGACAGGGGGCATTTTTAATATTTATTCGGGTCGACATCGCGCTGCGTGCCGAGATCCCCGAATAAATATTTAAAATTATCAATTCAAATGTTACTTTGCGCTAAAGAATTCAAAGACTTCTTTTTCAAAGTATATACAGGTGACCTCTCAAAAGATCGAGACACCTTTTCCAACAAACCAAGACTGAAAAGTCAAGAATGAGACTTTTGAAACTACACACTTCTACAAAATTGAGCTGGAAAAGCTTGAAGTCTTCCAACATCCTGAAGCTTAAGGTTTGAATGGGTGTAAAATGTCGGATCCAAAACGCCCAAATATGGCCGGATCGCTGGCAGCTCCGTCTACTCAACAAGCCATAAGAAAGGCCGTAGTAGCGGAACCCCCATTTCGTCAACCCGTCAGTAGGGACTGTAGGAAGAACGAAGGCCAATTTGACTCGACCAGTTCAAGTGATCGTAGTCTACAAAGTTCTCCAAAATGACTGGAGAATCAAAGTTCCAGTGAAAGGATGAGTCTCGAGAAACTACTGAATGTTCGTAGGCTCCAAAATCTAAAACCACGAAGGATGACTCAAAATCTGTCAACTTCAGTAAAATCGGCATTGGGGAGCGCAATTCCCATAGCTCAAGTCTGAAGCCTGAATGGGTGTAAGAGGTCAGATCCAATAAGCCTAAATATGGCCGGATCGCTGGCAGCTCCGTCTACTCAACAAGCCATAAGAAAGGCCACAGTAGAGGAACCCCCATCTCAGCAACCAGAGGATGAAGAGCTCTCAAATCCCAGCTCTCCCGATTTGATAAACTCAAGTAATTTAGATTAAAGTCTTCTCAAGTGGTTAAGAATCAAGATACTATCTACGTTCGGTACTATCAATTGAATTCAAAACCTGTGAATCCTTCAACAAATCCATAAAGCACGAAGCGAGGATCGAAGGAATTTTTCTTCAATAAGTCCGTCAAAGCACAAAGTAGAGGACCGAAGAAAACTACCCCAAAGTTCATGAAAAGCCTTAGGCTGAACCAAAAGGATTTCGTCATCAACAAGTTTGTTACACATAAAGCTTTGGATCAATGACTTTTCACCATCGACCTAATACAAACCCAAATGGTTTAGGTCACCGGCATCTACTCCTTCATCAAGCCCGCCAAAGCTAGAAGCAAAGGGCAAAAGGAATACAAAATTTCTAACAAGTCAGCAAAGACAAATCAAACAACCGTTCACCAAGTCCGCAGCACAAAGCACCGGACAGAAGGAATCAAAATCTCGAGGCTCTAACAAAAGTTGCAGAATGAGCACCTAGATGACATCTACAAATGTCCCTAAAGACTGGGGGCATTTTAAATATTTATTTGGTTCGACATCGTGCTGCATGCCGAGATCCCTAAATAAATATTTAAAATTCTATCAAAATATAGCCAGATGATTGAGCAATCTTGAAGATATGCTATCCACTAGCATCTATCCATAAAGACAGGATACCAACCACATGTGGATAAATCTAGAATAGCAAGTGGAGAAAGAAAGCTAGTGTGACATCCAAATAAGTTTTGGAGATCCACTAGAAGAGACTGGTGTGACATCCAAGCAAGATTTTGGAAATCCATTAAAAGGAATCCCTAATGTGACATCTAGATGCCTACCACATTTTTTGGGGGGCATTTGTTGACCCGTGTAATGTAAAGAAACAAAAAAATTACATGCATAGTGACAGATCGCATGTCGCGGCATTTTCGAACCCCTCTCCTCGCACGACCTCGCGTCACCTCGCGTTGTTTCAGCGCACGACTCGTTCTTGTCGATAAAGGGGCGACGAAAGGAGGCCTTCGACTTATTCTGCTCATTCTCTCCGCTCCCGCTCCTTCCATTCTCTCGCTCTATTTCCCGATCCTTCTCGAGTCGTCCCCTGCCTTGTGGATCGGAAGTTACTACAGTTTGATCGGAAGCAACAATAGCTCGCCGACTGTGAAGCTTATAATCTCCCTTCCAGGTGCTTCACCGGCTCCTTGTGATTGCTCGGCCAAGCTCCCTCGACGACATTCCCTACTTGTTGGATCGGAAATGACGACGGGAGCCCATCGCTGTGGAGATAACTTTCTCCCATACGCCGCTTCTTCGACTCTCTCGTGGTTGTTTGACTTCGCATCTTCAACGACTTTCCCCTGCCTGTCGGATCGGAAGTCACAACACGTTGATTGGAAGCAACAATCGGAGCTAGCTGCTGTGAAGGAAACTTTCTCCCTGTTGCACGCTGTCCGACTCCGCTCCTTTGGCGACATTCCTGTCGGGATCGGAAGTTATGACATTTTGTTCGGAACCAGCAACAGAAGCTCGCCGGTGGTGAAGGATCGGAAGCCACAACATCTTGATTGTAAGCAACGACCGGAGCTCGATTGCTGTGTAGTTAATTTTCTACCTTTCGCGCGCTCGTCCTCGGCCAAATCCTTAAAATCTGCCAAATTAAGGGATTTAGTAAATGCAGGATTTAAGCCGTAAGTCCTTAAATCCGGGATTTATCCATCGCCGGGATTTAACGCGCACACAAAATTTGTTTGGCTGGATTTAGCGTAGATCTGACTTAATTCCCGCTGTAATCTCCGGCCAAATCCCGCGGATCCATCAAACCAGAGAGGGTAGAGGTAGAAAGGGTTTAATTTATTTTAATTAAAATTAATTTTAATTAAGTATAATTATTATTTTTAATTATAATCATTTTACTTATTATTATGATTGTAATTAATTATAATTATTTTTTTAAATTAATTATAAATAATTATAATTAATATTAATTTTTAATTATAATTAATCATTATTAATTAGTTATAATTAATTAAATTTAATTAATATTAATTAGTTATGATTAACTAGAAATCATAATTAATTACATTAATTAAATATAAATAATTATAAATAATTATTCTAATTAATTGTAATTAATAATTAATAGATATAATAAATTAGAAATGATTATAATTAATTAATTAATTATATTTAATTATTATTAATTATAATTAATAGTAAGAAAAGAGGAAAAAGAAAGAAGCATGCCTACCCTTCTCGCCTTGGTTTTTGTGCTCTCCACCGACAGTCGCCAACGACTCCCCGCCGGATCTTGAAGGTATAAAATTTTAACTTAAACCCCGTCCTCGACGTTTGTAGTGGACCGGGGAACCACCTATACGCGCTCTTGTAGCACGGTAGGAGGGAGCCCGGTGCGAAGCATACGATGAGGCGGGTAAGCCCTATACACGCTCTTGTAGCGTGGTGGGGACGGTCCTCGACCTCGACACCGACACCGCCGACGACTGCTACGATAGGTATGATGTTCCAAATCCCATTCTCGACGTTTACGACGGACCGGAGAACCACCTATACGCACTATTATAGCACGGTAGGAGGGAGCCCGGTGCGACGCATACGACGAGGTGGTAGAGCCCTATACACGCTCTTATAGCGTGGTGGGGAGTCACTGCTGTTCTGGTACATCACTGCTGTTCTGGTACGGGTACTGCTGAAGGCCCCATACACGCTCTTGTAGCGTGGTGGGATGAAAATTTGTACGGCCGCGGTGTCTACGGACACCTACCATACACGCTCTAGTAGCGTGGTGGGAAGGCCCAGCTCCCCTATTTTCCCCCAAACGGGGGATATGTCAGGGTGCAGCCAAAATTTTTACTGAAATGTACAAAGATTTGAACAATTTGAAGACCTTCTTGAGCAACAATATAGAAGACATGTACTTGAACAAAAATGCACAGAACTTGAACTAAATGAGAAGATGACTTATACGATGAACGGTGGACTTGTGGACCTAAACCTGAACAAAATTTAAATTATTTCTAAAGATCAAATTCAAATGAAATGAAATCAAACTGGAACCAAAATCAAATTATTTGAATTAGAAAATGTTCTTGCAAAGATCCCAGAAGACTTCGAACAAAAAGTGAACATAAAATTATACTTGCAAGAACTTCAGAACAGCCGGAACAAACACTCGAACTTGTACTTTGGGCTCGAACTATATAACATTAAGAGCAGGTTATGAACTCCTACTCAAACTCTGATTGAACCCAAATTCAAATCAATTTGAACTCAAGCAAGAACTTGAGTTGGACTTTAAGAAGACCTGTACATTCTCGTTTGAATCGCTCTTTGTGGCTTTTCATTTACTGAGGTGTTCTTGTTGGTTGTTCTGTGGCATTGGGTTGTATCGATCGAATGTTTAAGATCGTTGAAGACAAAGCCTGAAGCAGTTTTCACGGTCTTCTTAAAATGAAACCAACAAAGGAGGACCGGCCTCTTAATGTGATGCTAATCAAAGATAACAAGCCTATTTGCTTCATAAGATGCAACGACGATCTTCCGTTTGAAATGGGATTCAAATAGGAGAGGTTCATCAGGAGCCTGAACCATACTTCAATACAAACAAACAATGGTGGACTCGTGGCGAACAAGACCTCGATGTATGAATTCCTACAACAATCCCTACAACTGCCTGTTGATTGAGAAAGCAACACTACTACTAAATAGTCAAAGATTCGTCCTCTATAAACAAATCCATACACCAAATCACCTGAGATTGATGAAAGGTGGATATGGTGTAAGAACAACTGCTCTTCTGCAAATAACTTTATGAGCTCGTAGTAGATACAACAGTTCCTACAAAATCAATGCACAATACTTGTGACAAGTAACAGACAGTTTCAAGGCGTACGAGTACTGTCCATTTGTTGCAGTCAAAGATCCGTCTCCTACAAACAAGTACAATCAATACCCACCTGAGATTAGTGAAAGGTGGTTTCAATACAAAAGCAAGGGCTCTCCTACAAATACCGCTAGGAGGTCGTAGCAAGTACAACGGATCCCTACAAATGAGTACAAACCACTTGTGGATAATAACAGTGTATTGAAAGAACAACGAATTACTGTGGACACAAGTACAGATATCACCTACGACAGTGGTGATCAAAGTGCTGTCAGTACACTTAGTACAAAGGCAACCCGATGTACGAAAAAGGACATCCTTGGTAGAAGGGAGGAAATGTTTGAACAAATTAGAACCAAACTTCCTAGTGTTCCAAAGTCTCTTCTTAGTTCTATATTCAAGAAGAAAACAGCTCTGGTACCCACAAACATCGGAAATAGCAAGTCCACTACGCCGAAAAGCCTAAAAGGAGTTCTTTCCAAATCAGCAGTCTTTGACTCCAAAATCCAGAAAATCCTTCCCCAGTGATTGAGAAAGGGGAATTAATGTCAAGATGAGGAAATACCTCATGACATCCAAATAGATATGCCACCGGATCTGCAACACTAATACAAGCAGATAGAAGGTGTCTACGATCTACAATGCGTCGCTACAGGATCTGCAACACTGATATAAGCAGACAGAATGCGTCTACAACATTCATATTCGACCTTTAAGGCCTTCAACAAAGACAATTCATGAACAAAGGCATGAAGCCTAAAGAACCCGATTCTTCTATACGGATCAATAGGAGTCGACAGAGTTCGAACGATCAAATAGATACACGATTGTAGTGACCAGTGTATTTATTTAAATACATTCTTTTTAGGCCTTCAATGCCTAAAATCAAGAAAATTCATGAACAAAGGCACAAAGCCTACGAGAAACTCGATCCACCATCGATAAGTTGATAGGGTCGACAGGATTCAATCAAATAGAAATGACCCCAGAACACCCCGATGATGGCCGTGTTGAATGTTTATCTCAACCGGAGGGGTCCATTCAAATTCCAAAACTCCAAAAATGCCACTCAAAACCCAAAAAACTCTATAAACTCCAAATTTCAAGATATTTAAAATTGAAATCAAACCATCAGTGCTTAAAGCAAAATCCATCCACCCTCCGCAATAGTTTGTCGGGGTGGACAAATCAAGATCTACTTCAGCCCACAAAAGAGCTAAAATGCCTAGTCGAAAATATCACTAGGATCCATTCTCAAATAATCTCCTGCCAGTAAGGACGTGGTACGTGTCCTCTAACCGGCGGTTAGCCGCCAAATGGCACCGCAGGATAAACGGTTATGACCCGGGGCCCTCTGAACCGAGTGGTTTTGCCGCCAAATGGCACCACAGATAGCGGTTATGGCCAGAGCCAATATGTTCCTTATTGACATCAAATCCTTGAGATATGAATCAATAGGATATGATCGATAAGGCACAAAGCCCTCTGTCAGCTAAGGTGGATTCAAATTTGTCCCCTTAGACAAATATTCATCCCCGGTCTACAAGGTCCCCTTGGACGAAGCAACCCATGGCTGCCGACAAGGATCCTTCTGTCAGGTTGGGTCGACTACCTCCTCTGACTAAGTAGACCATGGACCACGATGGCCCGGGACGACGGAACCATAGGATCTTGCTCGGGCCCAGTCCCCCACCATCCGCTTTAAGTTCCAGATGGTGAAAATTCCAATTTTAAATATCAAATTTCCCAAATTCCCAAACCCAAATCCAATGTCTACCAATCCCAAACCTATGCTGCTACTATATGCCAGATAATACGTATTCTATACGTATCTGATTGACGACTAGCCTTAATCGAAAGTTCTCTCTCGTGATTGGGAGGGGTAATTAACTATAGGGGCTTGCGCCTGTAGGAAACCAGAACTCAGATCATAAAGTCCTCACAAAATGAGGGCGAAATCTCTGGGTAGTGTTTTATCTACAAACCCATCTGCCTTCCAAAATTTACTTTGGAACTTAGTTCGTTAAAACTCCCTCGCCGAATAATAAGAAAGAAATCGCGCGGCGGGGAGGCTGGGGCCTAATTTTCGGAGCCCACAATTTCACATGCATATGAACTTCTACATAACCATAATATAATGACACAATCCCAATCAAGACAAAACCTTGATTAGAGGGTACTTATATTATCCTAATAGCGTTAAATTTTTGAGCTGAGCTTACTTGATTGTCTTTGATATGACATTGCCTCCTCCTTGAGTTTGGTTAGAGATTTAAAATACCTCTCATAGTTAGCATAAAGTGGATGGAGTTTTTGTTATAAGCATGATCTACTCTTTCTAGCATGATGGAAAAGAAAAGATCAAGAGAGAGAAAAATTGGTAGTGAGTTAGAGAGCAAAATGCCTCAATAGAGAGGGATGATGGTATCAAGGTGTAATGATAAATGGGATGAAATATTATTCCCTTCAACTCTTTGGCTCTCCATGTTTCAACGTCTCCCCTTAAGCTAAGAGATTGCAAATCCATTTTTTTGAAAAGCTGAATTTTTGGGTTGCGAGAGCCACAAGTATAAATTCCTCTTTTTGGCTAGTTTATTACAACTTATTAAATCTATTATAAGAAAATGCCTTCTTGTTGGTTAGATCTACTTACATCCCCAAAACACCACATCCAATATATTAACAATATTATTAATTTATTCCTTCTTGACAAAAAAGAGAGAAACAAGCTTCAAGTTTTGCTCCTATAAAGTTATTAGACCCAAAATGAAAGGCGGTCTTGGGTATTTTACTCCTCAACTTCGTCAGTCTTGTGAGAAATTATTCTGTGTGGAGTCCGAATGCATCCGAAGGCTAATCCGGACACGCCATGTCATTCAATGAAAAGTGCATTCAATGACGTTGTGTGTCCAAACTGGCCTCCTGATGCGTCTCGACACCGCACGTAATAATATTTCCTGTCTTGTAAGATTAAAACACTTCAGAAACTCGTATCCAAAAACTCAAACTTTTGGTGACATTGCCTTTTATATTCTATTTAGGACTTATAATAATATATATATATATATATATAAAGAATCTGCACTTCATATATTGTAGCTTCTATCAAGAGCCTCATCAGCTTTTCTATTAAAAACGGGGCAAATATCCGACTATATTCGGATCATTGGATTAATGATAAGTATATTTAGGATTGCATGGAGTGATCTCTCTCTTCTTCGCATTCACCTTTCCTCCCAATGCTTTTCTTATTGACATCATTATTAATAGCTTTCAGGCTCTTCCCCTTGACTTGATGAATTTCACTAACTGTACAATAGCATCATCAATACAACAATTAAACGGTGGAATAACAAGGTTTTATTAAAGGGCAGCAATCATTTATCGCTACTTTATATTACCATGGTTCAAGAGGCAATCTTTGAAATTTTTAGTTTACACGTGAAAGACTTGTATGGATGATCTTAAATTAGATAACTAGTAACTTGGATTAAAAAGGCTTTACTGTGAACCAACTTTGCTTGCTCTGCTTACAAGCTAAGGAGACTAATAAACACATCCATCAACGTCCCAACTCCATGTGGCTCATTTATAGTGTACTTCCCTTTAGGTTTTTTATCCTCTCTGATGCCTCTATTTTGCTTGTTTGCGATATGATACAAGTTGCCATGACAACTCAACAGTGCAGAAGTTGAACCTTTTAATTGGGAGTGGCAAGAGAGAAACATCAGAATACATTAGCCCACATGTAAGGGACCGGAAATTAAACCACATCAGATCTAGTGGAAAGTTAAATATAGTACCAAGCAAGCAAAATTCTGGAAAGATGAATGAGAAAATGTAATAATTGTTGGCTGGAAACTTGATTCCATCTTATGCTATCTCACTTTGAGGCTAAGTTTAAAATTTCATTGGGACTAATGAGAAAACCTATGCTTCATTTGGGACAGCTTCTTACAATTTTGTTTTTCAAATCGGAATCATAATTTCTATTTGACCACAACTTTTTGTTACTTTAAAAAAATTATACTAAAAAGGTTTAAAAAGTTACTCTACAATAGTTTTTCAATACAGTAATAAAGTTATTCCAAACAAAACCACAACCCAATGATTTTTTGCTTCTCTGATTACTATCTAACTATTTCTTGCGATCACAATTATGAATTCCTATTATTGGTCATACGCATGCTTGAGGTTTTCTTCGGAGGCTATTTTTTGTAGGAGCAGACGCCATATGTATTTATCTTACTCTTCTATTCCTTACTTTTCTTTTCTGTAATTTTTTAATGGAAATTTGATGAACCATACTTTCTGTTTGACAACAATTTTTTCGCAACTTTTTTAAAAAAGTTGTACTAAAAAGCTTTAAAAAAGTTACTCTAAATAGTTTTTTCAAAATAATGATAAAGCTATTCCAAAAAAATCTCAACCCAAGGATTTTTCACTTTTCTGATTCCTATTTGACTGTTTCTTGCGATCGCAATTGTGAAATCCTCTTATTGGTCATCCTTTTTTGTTGACTCTTTAACTGCTAAGAAAACCCGCCTAACATTTGCTAGGGTTTGTGTTCAGATCACTAAAAATCTATTTTACCTGATGAAGTAGTTATTTCTATGGATGGTGAAGATTTAACTCTAAAATCAAATATGGCTGGAAACCAAGCACATGTGAAGGATGTGGTTCTCTTGTATGTCCCTCAAACTTATTCCATATCAAACCCCCTACCATTGAAAAGCCTCCTCCTCACCCCAAAGGGAGGAGTGTTAGTTGCACTCGTAACCCCTGCAACAACTTGGTTAACCCCAAAGTCAACAATTCGTCCCCTTCCCTTGTCAAATGTCAATGTTAATTTCAACACTGCTGCTCCCCTCTTTAACTGTTGCTAACCTTGTTACTAACAACTCTTCTATCTTAAAACCCACTCCTCCTCCCCTGCCTCAGGTCCTGACATCCTAAATCTAAACACCCCAATTAATGAATTCTCCTTCTCAGATATTTCTCTACCACCTAACAATTCTTATATTGCCCAAATCTCGTCCTCCAATGAATTTGTTGTCCTTCAATTTGAGGACTCTCATATGGACTATATCCTTGATGAAGTTTCAGCCCCCAATAATGAGCCTCCTCATAAACAAGCCTCTCATATCCCTTCTAAGCATACCAAATATAAATCTGTTAAAAAGGTGAACCTCTCCGTCCCAAAGCCCCAATAACCTTTCCCCATATTGCTTGCTGGAACATAAGATGGTTTAATAACCCTGAGAAATTTTCAAGTTGTAAATATCTTGTTAAGTCCTTTTGCCCTGACATGTTGTGCATTCTTGAGGCAAAAATTCAGTACTTTGTGGCTTCTAACCCATGGTTTCTTCATTCCCACTTAATGTTTGAGAATGAAGAAAGCTGTAACAATTTTAATTCTTCCCCCCTTAGAAGAATTTGGTTGAAATGGAACTTTTCTAACATCTCTTTCTCCCCCTCCATATCTTCTCAACTTACCATGGCTCACTCACCTCCGGCTCTTCTCCCACTATCTTTCTCTCTGTGGTTTACATTGCTAAATCTCTGCATGGAAGAAAATCACTTTGGTAGCAAATTTTTTCTCTGGACTCAAACATATCCTCACCCTAGATCATCATGGGAGACTTTAACTACTGTAGATTTGAGCATGAGAAATCTGGTGGCATTCAATCCACTTTAGCAAGCTGGGCAAACTAAGTAAACTTATGTTTAATGTTGAAGTGCATTGTCTTTCTTATGTTAGTTTATTTCTACACATAGTAAAATCAAAGGGTTAATAATATTATCCAAATCAAATTAGACAGAATGTTGGTTAATGATGCTTAGCTAGATATACTGCGTTCCTCATTTTATAGAGGTTGAGGATCTTCTTTGTTATGATCATTCTACTTCGGTGCTCTCCACTTCCAATTTAGCTTCTAAAAGCATATTTCATTTTAAAAACTATTGGATGCATTTTGATAGCTTATGGGAAGCCATAATAACCACTTTCCCCTCTTATACTTCTAGTAGCCCTATTGCTAATTTCTATGCAAATCAACAAAAGCTCAAACTTGTAATCAAAGTCAAGAATTGGAAGTCTTATTCATTCTTTTCCTCTGCAATTTGACGGCTCAAATACAAACAACCCAGCTACTTAATCTTCAGCACAATCCCAGGAACCTACCCTAAATTATGTTCTCAAACAAACTAATTTCCAACTAGCTTCTTATCAACATGCTTGGTCCTCCTGTTTGGTCCTCCTGTCTAACTCAAAGGGCCAAATCTAAGTAGTTTTTATATGGGGAGGTTGAACTTGATTTTTTTTATGCTAAGATTAGGGCCAGAAGAAATTCAAACTTGGTTAAGGAAATTTCCACTTCCTTGGGGCAATTCGTTGACCATAATGACATTGTTTTTTCCACTATTAAGCACCTTAATAACCTCTTCAAGTTCCCTAAACCTATTCATGCCCTCACCCCCAACATTCCACCTAGCAACATGATTCCCCCTCACCTTATTAATCCTTTGATATGCCCAATCACAAATGAGGAAATAAAAGCAGTGGTCTTCGTCGCCCCTTCCTCATCTGCCCTGGGGCCTAACAAATTTACATTTTAGTATTATAAACTCTCTAGGATATCATTGGGCTGCAAGTTTATAATGCTATCAAGAGCTTCTTCAACACTGCCTAGCTCCCTAAATTTGCTAAGGCTATTGTTAATGCTCTCATGCCACAAATATCTCAAATTTTTGTCTTGCTCCCTTTGCAATGTTTTCTACAAAATAATTACAAATATTCTTGCTAACAAGAAGTGTATTATGTCTCACATTATCCACCAAGTCCAAGCTGGATTCATTTCTAAAAGGACATCCATGGATAATATCTTACTTGATTAAAAGCTCTTGCTGGACTTCAATATTACTGCTAATATGAATTATTTTTGTGCTAAGCTTGATGTTTCCAAAAGCTTTTTGTTGAAACTTGTTCACTATGAATTAGGTTGTTAAACCTAAGCTTATGTCCCAGCGGCTAACCAAGAGGGGGGTGAATTAGTAATTAAAAATTATACCCCTCTTTTTAAAATTTAAAATCGAGAAAATTAACTTTAGTGAATTTTATAGAAAACATTTTTGAACCACAAGTTAAAAATAGTAAAGCAAAAATAAAAGCAGCGGAAAAAATAAAAGACACGAGATTTATAGTGGTTCGATCAAACACGACCTACATCCACTCCCCGGAGGCACCCTCCGAGTATTGCACTAATACCATTAGTGACTGTCCTTTTGCACCCACAGCAAGGCGGAGAAGCCTTTACAAAAACTTTCTTCCACCACTACCCGGTGCGGCAGAGAACCGTCATCCTTTTACACTCTTCTCAGTGTTGGCAAAAAACCATCCATCCTTTCACACTCTCTCGGTGTAGGCAGAGAACCCTTCATCCTTTCACACTCTCCTAGTGTGGGCAGAGAATCCTTCGGCTATTCACAGTCTCCAAGTGTGGACAGAGAACCCTTCGGCTATTCACACTCTCAAAGTGTGGGCAGAAAATCCTTCGGCTGTTCACACTCTCCAAGTGTTGGCACAGAACCGTCCATTCTTTCACACTCTCTCGGTGTAGGCAGAGAACCACTCATCCTTTAACACTCTCCTAGTGTGGGTAGAGAACCCTTTAGCTGTTCACACTCTCCAAGTGTGGACAGAGAACCCTTCGGCTGTTCACACTCTCCAAGTGTTGGCAGAGAACCGTCCTTCCTTTCACACTCTCCCGGTGCAGTCAGAGAACCCTTCGTCCTTTCACACTCTCCTAGTGTGGGCAGAGAATCTTTCAGCTGTTCACACTCTCCAAGTGTGGGAAGAGAACCTTTCGGCTGTTCACAATCTCCAAGTGACGACAGAGAACTGGATCTCCTTGACATATCTTCTCACAAGAAATCTAAATCTAGAAGGAAGAGAGAAAAGAGTGAAGTAATCAAAAACCACAAGTAGAGATTCTTACCTTTGAGTTGCAAGTGAATCCTTCACGCTCCAGTAGTAAGAAATCTCCTACAAACACTCTCTCCTTGACTCTCCTTTCAATTGGCACGAAGATCAGTAAGCAAAAAGATTAAATGACAGTCTAAATTGGACTATTTATATGAAAGACAAGAAAAATCGTCCAAAAACTGCAAATTTTCAAGTCAACACGCAGCTGATCGTCCTGTACGATCGTGGATCGTCCTGGACGTTTTTACTTAAATGTGTTGGAAACGAAACAAATGTATATTGGTACGAACTGAATTCGTACCCGATCATCGTCCCGTACGAACTAGGTTTGTCCAGTATGAACAGTTATACCATAGGTCGGTTCCCAAAAACTGCAGGACGTCGCCAAAATTTGAAGAGTTGGTTCACTTCGTCCTGGGACGAATATGAGTTCATCCGAACGAAATTTTTACAGAGAATAATTCATCCTGGGACGACTTTTGCTTTTGTCTGGACGAAATTTTTCCAGAGAGCATTTCGTTCTAGCACGAATATGAATTTCGTCTGAACGAAAATTTTCCAGAGGACATTTCGTCCTGGGACGAATTTGAGTTCGTCTGGATGAAAATTTTTCAGAGAGCATTTAGTCCTGGCACAAATATGAATTTCGTTTGAACCAAAATTTTTTAGAGAACATTTCGTCCTGGGACGATTAAACATTCGTCCTGGACGATCAAGACTTAGAAAATTTTCTTCAACTCATGTTCTTTCCATTTCTCTTTAGAGGAGATAACTGGCTTGATCGTCCCGTACGAACTATGTTCGTCCCATACGATCAGTATAAATTTTTTAAAGATCTCCTTAAGTGTGTGTGTTTATTCACTCAATTACAATCACTCCCTCTCAAACTTAATTCAAAAAAAAAGTACAAGCTTCAATTCACAAAATCTCTCATGCTAAATTTGATTTAAAGTCTTCAGTAGTCTGGAGTTTGATTTTCCTGAAATGTTAGTTCATACAAGAGCAAAAGTAAATCTTCCAAAAAGTGTTAGGAGATATATAATACATAAAACAATAATATTTGGAATCATCAAAACTATACAAGTTGCAATAATGTAAAACATGCAAATAGCAACTCTCTTATCACTTTTGACAAGGTATCTCATGACTTTTTGATCTCTAGATTGGAGTAGAAAGGTTTTCATGTAATGTGCATTTTTTTATATGCATTAATGGGACTCTTGAAGGTTTCTTTTGTTGTACTTCTAGTTTGAGGTAAGGTTACTCCTTATCCTCCTTACTCTTTTGTATTGTGATGGATGATCTTTCTTGTTGTTTGGAAGCTCCTAACTATGCTAACCCCTTCTCGAGTATTTCTTTCAATGGAAAAAAGCATAAGTCACCTATTACATGCTGATGACTTGCTTGTGTTTTTCAAAGCTACAACCCAAAATGCTTCCTCTAAACCAAGTTTGCAGCAGCCTCTGGACTTCATATAAATCAAACAAAAAACTCCATCCTCTTCTCTTCTAACTCCCCCGCTGCCCCTGCCATTTGCCATATTGTTGGAATCTCTCAAGCCAACTTCGTGCTTAAATATTTAGGCTTGCCTATATAAAAAAAATTCAGCCACTCACTTTGAACTGCTACTGAGTAGGATTTCTACTCTACTTACTGGCTAGAAAATTAAATTTTTATCTTTTGTAGCGAGAATTAAATTCCTGAGGTACATCTGCTTTGAGATATTCTTCTTACACTTGGCTTGCATTACATGAGGGCCTGAAAACTTGCTATTGATGAGGAAAATTGCCGTAGCCCCCATCTGTTTTGTATGTCATAAGGCATTTTCCTGCATCTGTGTTTCTGATTAGGAAAAAAAAATTGGGAAGATAAGTTGAAGCCTTGAATTCTCCATTTATATTTATCGAAGTAATTAATAAAAGCCTTTAACACGTGTCAATAATCAAATATGAACAACGGATAGTTGCCACGGGCATCTTGCTGCCACAGCAAGATAAGAATTCTCCAATAAACAATCATATCCATCCACGTTTACCGCGCAAACGCAACCACGTAAATACAAGGCATTTTTTGTCATCCTAATATATAATTCTTCTACCCCCTTATCTTCATCGCATCATCACTAACTAACAAAGCGCAAAGCCTGCAACTGCGATCTCGGTAACAATCTCTCTGTTTCAAATTCCACATAAGAATGTCAACCACAAAGGTAATATTACCGAACGATTCAAGTCTCATTTGACTTAAAGCCCAACACTGACGATTAATTTTGTGATTGAAAAACAGGAGGAGAGCAAACCTGCAGCGGCCGGGGCAGATCAGAGTGGAGAAAAGCGCCCCAATGAGAAGGTGATTGAGACGGTTGATTACAGGTCGCCGGCGGCTGCGGCGGATGGAGAGATCACGGAGAAGAGGCCGGTGGAAATTGTTCACGAGCTCCATGGTGGAGAGAAGGATAAGCTTAATGCTCCAAAGCAAGATTAGTTGGATGATTATGGGGATGGCTTGTTCATTTTTTTCAATTTGTTCTCATCGTGTAGTTTAATGATTGTGTGATTTCAGGGAGGTCCTGATATATATGGGTGTTTGTCAGCTGGTTTAGAAATCATTTGTGGCTGTTTATTCCTTCAGAATAAATGATCTTCGGGCTATTATTAATGATCTTATTTTATTTTATTTTGTTTTGTGTTTTGTGTGCTATGCATTTAAATATAGAAGTTTAGCTATAACTTTGATAATGTTAATGTTTTGGGGCTGTTTGGTATCATCCTGGATTTGATTTAAGTAGGATTTTGTAAATCCTATAAATTCGGATTTCGGAAATCCTGAGAGGCTTAAATCCTGAAAACTGTTTGATAACATTCATGATAAATCCTCTTAAATGTCATGTGACTGTCTGGCTACAGAGCAGGATTTACTGAGCGGATTCTTCTTCTAGCATCATGGATTTCGTAAATCCTGCAAAATACAGGATTTTGGAAATCCCGGATTTAGAGTGAATCGATGGATTTTTTTCGTCTATGGAGGATTTCGTTTGCCGTGAGAATTGATTTTGCATTTTAGGCCATTTGGCTGGATTTCGCTCAAATCCGCCTCAAATCCTGCCACCAAATAGCCCCTTTGAGTGCTATTTATGTAAATGTGCTATTAATTCATACCACCTATCGTCGTCTCTTCTACTATTGGTCGGTTGTGCATAGTGGATTATGTCTTCTAGCTTAGAGTAGGGTTGGGGATGGGCACAATAATTGTAACTGGAGTCCATTATATTGTGGTTTAAGAGGTGGCCATTCTTCCCTATTCAAAATATGCAAGGAAAAAGTGATGGGGATGGTTGATTACCAATCACTAATGGCTTCACTTTGGCTAGATCCCAGTAGGGGTGTAAACGAGTCAAATCTGGGTGAGCTCAAAGATTGTTCAACTTGACTTGTTAAACAAATCAATTTTGTTTATTTGCTTGTCTCTAATGAACTTGACATCATAAATACAAAAAAAAAAAAAAAGATTCTTATTTTTACCATCGTATTTAATAAAATGGAAGTTGGAGAGGCTCTAAAAAAATAGTGTAAAAAATGTGGAACTTGATGATATTTCAATAAAAATATGAAAATGCTTAGGAGATCAATGAATTATTCGGCTTACTAAATTTTTTAATATTATTTTAAAGAGTAAAATGATGTCAGATTAGTGTAAAAGGAGTATGTTGGTTCTTATTTCTATGAATAAAGTTATGCACAAAAGTGTGGGAATTATATAAGAATTAAGTTAATATGTCATTCATTAAAATTATTGGTTAGTATAATTTAGCATAGGTTATAACGTGATATAATATTTCTCAAAATCAATTTGGATTCATGTCAGGCAGACCTACTATGGATGTTATACATTAGAGGTTAGATTCGATGATGGTGAAGTATAAAGAGAGTAAGGATGATCTACATTTAATATTTACTAATTTTGAGAAAGCATATAATAAAGTTTCAATAGAAGTGCTCTAGAGAGTTTTAGAAAAGAAAATAGCTAATAAAGTTTATATTCAAATCATTAAAAAAATATATATAGGAAGGAGTTGTTGCTTGTGTCCAAACACAAAATGGTTTGACCAAACATCTTTCTATTTTAGTTGGATTACATCAAAGATCAACTTTAAAATTTGAGATATTCTTCTTCCGATAAAATTTGAGATAGAGTTGAAAGAAAACTTGAATTATGGAGGTCAATCTTAGATCTAAAGATTTTCGTTTGAGTAGATTTAAAATAGAATACATAGAGTATAATTTTAGTAGGAATAAATATAGTGGTGAGATTGTGACATTGAGTGATCAAGTCAATAAAAGAGTGCACCTTTTAGATATGTCGGGTTTATTGTTCAAAAGGATGGCGAAATAGATTGGGATATTATTAGTATAATTCAAGCTAGTTGATTGAAGTGGAGGAATGCATCAAGCCTATTGTGTGATATAAAAGTACCCGTTAAATTTAAAGGAAAATTTTATAAGATGGTGATGATACCTGCAATGCTTTATGGCTCAAAATGTTGGCCATTAAAAAAGAGGAATAAAATTAAGTTAAGTATTATAGAGATGAGAAAGCTCAGATCAACAAATGTAAGTAAAAAAAACAAATAAGCCTTAACCATTAGTTTTGCCACAACCACAATTCACAAACCAATAAAAACAAAGAAATTTAGTGTAAGATTTAGAAAGATATCCAATATCAACACAGGTGACAAACACCATTAATCCAAAAAGTAAAATTCAAAGGTAAAATGACTTCCAATATATATATATATATATATATATATATATATATATATATATATATATATATATATATATATATATATATATATATATATATATATATATATATATATATGTGTGTGTGTGAATCTCGAGCTATCAATCATATCTAGCAACACAGAGTAAAAGTACCATTTTCATTTGATGTGGTCATCTCATCATCAACATGACAAGAGAATAAGATCAAAATTGCTTATTAATATAAACTGCCTGTAAAAATTCACTTTGTTCCAATTTTGATCTAATTTAGATTTGATGCAAATCAACTAATGAACAAAATGCATCAACCGATCTTTTCATCACTTTGCTATAAACTAACAAAAAAACATCAATCTCCATGCTTTTTCTATTTCAAATATGAAAATTGTTTGATCCGTTTTGAACTGCAAAAGATGGTTTGAGTTGGCTTAGTTTGCAATACATGAACAAAGGATTTTCAAATTGATTACAAGTTAACATGTCATTCAAATGAAATGAAATCAAGAATATTAGATATAGGTTTACGTTGGGAGTTCTGTCTTTTATGAGGAGTTTTGTACTCATTTTCATTATCCACTTCTCCTCTTTGGTTTTTCTAGGACTGTCAATATGCTCTGTGGGATTATGATTGTGAATGGCTAACCTCTATGCCAGCTGGTTTTTTTTTTTTTTCGGGGACATTTCGTCTTGTTCGGAGGAAACAACTGGTTGGCATGGATACTCTCATTCAATATGATTTATGTGTTTTATTTCTTTAATGCCTTAATTTATGTGTTTACTGCTATTATGTTTCTGTTACTTTGTTTTATCAGTTCTTGTCCAACTCGTTTTGACAGGTTCGATCGTGGAGACTTTCCTTCTTTTTTATGCAAGGTTTTTTTTTGGGGGAAAAGACTAGGCTGAATGGATTTCGCTTCTTCTTTTTCTTTTGGGTGCTGGCTTTTGGCCTCCCTAGATTATTATTAGGTTGTCATGTACTTTTGCTTAGTGTGGAACTCTGGCTCATAGGTTATTTTTTGTAGCTCGTTCGAGCAGTAGAGAGCTGGAGGTCCCTTTAAAGACCTTGTACAATTTTTTTGGATATTAACCCTAATCCAGTGGGTAGGTTTTTGGAATATTAACCCGTAAACCACTGGGTGTTTACTGCTGAGATTTATTTTCTTTCTATTAGAACCCTGGCATTCTGTTATAGGATTCTCTTATGATCCCATTGAAAGCTCAGAATCTCCACCTGCTACTAAAGAAGCTAGTACGAAATCAGGTTTCAAGTTGAAGCTAGAGGAATACTTCATATCTTAAGAGCTTTTGGCATAACTGATTGAACTAAAACACCACGAATACTTTTGATAAAGGAATGCACTTAATTGATTTTTGGTTATATGATGTTGACCTACAAACATTAAAAAAAAAAAAAGTTAACGTACCTGTTCGGCTCCGAATTCCGCACGTCGCGCACGACTGATGTCGCGTCTCGCACGTCCTCCGCACGACCTCACTGGAGCGTCGTTAAAGAAACGAAAAGGAGAGGATTTCGGCTCTCACGATCATTCTCACTCTCTTCCTCTCATCCCCTCACTCCATTTTTCTCTGGCTCTCACTCTCTCTCCCGACGAGTTCCCTTCCAGGTCGGATCGAAAGTTACGACATTTTGATCGAGCACAAGAACAGAGCTCAACGGCTATAAGGTTACTCCCTCCCATTCGCACGCTTCTTCGGTCCTCCGTGGCTGTGCGACCTCCTAGGAGCTCCCCGTTGCTTCTGATCAAAATGCCCCCAAACTGTAACATCAAAATTTGCTCCAGGATCGTCCGGGCCGATCTGGATCGTCCCGGGACGATCAGTGCAATTTTTGTTCCAGATTCTGTACAGAAGTTCCAGGAATGATTTCCTGTAGGGATCGTCCGGGCCGATATGGGATCGTCCCGGGACGATCAGTGGATGGCACAAGTCAGAGAATAGAGGTTTTTATCATCCAAGAAAATTAATTATCGTCCTGAGAAATCGTCCCAGGCCGATATGGATTTGTTCAGATCGTCCAGGACAATCTGAAGAATCGGCCGGGCCGATCAGAGCACTTTAAAGCTGAAACCAAGTCATTTTGAAGAGAGAGAAAATCATAAAAATATCTAAAATCAGCCGAGGAGAGAGAAGGTCGAGGGCAAATTTGGAAAAGCTGATTTTCGGGCGACGCCGGTCCGTTTTCGTCCGACGAGATTGTTTAAGATATTGTTGTACGCAAGGTAAGGCACAATCCGCCTTTCTCAATTTTTAGAATCGTCGTGTTTGACGGTATTATCTGTCCGGAATTGATTTTTGTTAGTGATTTTCGTCCGTATTTCCCGTCTGGTTCAGTTTTTACCGCGTAATTTTCCGTATGTTGTTGGCGTGCCGAGTGTGCACAATTTGGTTATTTTTTGGAGATTTTTGTCCGGGTATTTTGAATTCGGCGGTGTTTTATTTCGACTGTATTTTTCTACGATGTCTAAAAATGTTGTGGCTGTAGAATTAAAGTCTTGCAATGTTGTTATCTATATTCTATGCAAATTTGGTATTATGTGATTTTTTTCAGGAAAATTATGTAAATTCCGTATACTGCCGTTGTGCTGCCCGATTTTTGTCTGATTTCTAAATTCGTCCGGATTTCTTCTGAATTGATATGCTATTTGTATATGCTATGTAAAGGGAGTTATAAGGGGCCTGGATCCTAAGAGATTCAGTTAGTGTCTGGGCTATATAAAGGGAGTTATAAGGGGCCTGGATCCTAAGAGATTCAGTTAGTGTCTGGGAAATCTGAAATGAGCTCAATCTGAAATCAGATATCTGTTTAGTTCCAGATCCGATGAATTCTATTCTGGTGCTATAAGCACATCTGTTCTGGTGCCGTGAGCACAAAGGGAGGCATAAGGGGTCAGAATCCGTAGAGATTCTGTCAGTGTTAGGGAATTTAGCTATTAATTACAATACTATTTGATATCTAATTTGATATGACTTCTGTTTCCGTACAGTTCTGTCTGATCTGTTCCTTTTAGATATGTTCTGATTTGATATCTGTTCTGATTTGATAAAGATTTGATATATGTCCGTATCTGTGCTGATTTGATCTGTTTTGTTTTGATCTGCATGATTTTGATAACTGTCTGATTCTGTTCTAGTTTCTGTACGAATTTGGTTTGAAGTGGTTGGTTTTGGATTCTGAAAGTTTTGATTGGAGGTTTGTCGCTTTGCTGAGCTGTTGAGCTCACCCTTATTTTCTGCGTGGTTTTCAGGTTCTAGCAAAGGGAAGGAGGTCTTGGATTAGAGTTCTGAGTCTGATCAGTTATAGGTATTTTGTACTTTTTGATTTTTGTACAGTCATGGCTTTTCTTCTTTGTTCTTTCTGTCAGCCATGTACTGTATTTGTAGATGATTGTTCTGAGGAAGATAAAAAATATAGATGATTTGTTCCGCTGCATTTGATGTTTCATAGTAGCTCTGTGGGTCTATTTTGAGTTAAAATATTTGGAAGAATCAGTTCCAAAGCAAATTCCAAAGCCAGATCCTGGTCTGTTTGTTTGGCTGGTCGCGGCCCGGTGTGGGCGGGATCCGTCCCAGTCGGGTCGGGTCGTGACAAGCTTTGGTGGTATCAGAGCAATGATTTTGGAATTTGGATTGTGTAAGACAGAGTTATAGGAAGTGATCTGTAAGTGAGTCTGTCTGGGGTAGTTTTGGTTTGTTTGGTTTTTTATTGTGTTGTTTTTGTGATAGTTTTCCGGATTTTTCTGGATTTTCTATATGGATCAGCCAGACCCAGACATGACTGATGGGCAGAGTGCCAGTCAGGCAGCTCCAATGGGGAGTACAGCTCCAGATACACTGTCTCAGTTTGCTACGTTAGTTGCTCAGATGATGAGTGAGAGTCACAGTAGAGCTTCTACTGTCAGATCTGATGACATTGATAAACATCTGCAGATATTTTTGAGGTTGAAACCTCCGAGGTTTGAGGGCGCTGTTGAGCCCAGAGCAGGTGAGGAGTGGCTGAGGAGGATAGAGAAGACTTTTGACGGCATGCAGTATCCGTCAGACAGGAAGGTACCGTTGGCTGTTTTTCTGTTAAATGGAGAGGCTGAGCACTGGTGGGTAGGCCAGCAGGAGGCCAAATTTCAGGGTAGATTGAACTCTTTGATTACTTGGGAAGAGTTCACTGAGGTGTTCCGAGACTGGTTCGTTCCCCCTTCTGTACGATAGCAGATGCAGGAGACCTTTCTGAGGCTTGTTCAGGGGAGCAAGACTGTGATGCAGTATGAGGCTGAGTTTACTGCCTTAGCCAGATATGCTCCGCAGCTGGTTAGTACTTCTGCTGAGAGGTGCTACAGATTTCTGAGGGGATTACGAGATACTCTGAGACAGCCCCTGATACCGTTCCGTATCACTGATTTCTCTGAGCTTGTAGAACGAGCTCGTCTGATTGAGAACGACCTGATGGCTACTCAGCAGCGGTGGACTGCGAGTAGGAAGAGGTTTGGAGGCGAGGCTTCAGGCAGTGGTTCCTCCGGGAAGAGGAGATTTATAGCTGGTTCTGGATCTGATGACTCCAGGAGGAGTGGAGGGTCGTCTGGTACTGCTACCAGTACGACGAGTTCTGGATCTATCAGTATGGCACCTGTGTGCCAGAGTTGTGGAAGGCGACACGTTGGCCAGTGCTACAGGATGACTGGTCTGTGCTTCCGATGTGGTCAGCCAGGACATCGGATTGCAGAGTGTCCCCAGACTGGATTTAATCGGCGTTCTGAGTTCCGATCTGAGTGCTTTGTCAGACCTGCCGGTTCAGCAGCAGGAAGACCGAGGACTGTTCCTCCACGCCCTGAGGGATTTTCTGGTAGAGGTGGTGGATCTAGTTCTATACCACGGAGACCACCTATTGGTAGGCAGGGAGAGCCGAGCAGTTCTGTTGCTTCAGCTCCAGCTCCAGTTCAGCCACGAGTCTACAGTTTGAGTCAGCAGGAGGCTCGAGACGCTCCAGATGTTGTGACAGGTACGATTTACATTTCTGATCAGCCCTGTCGTGTTTTGTTTGACTCTGGAGCTAGTCATTCTTTTCTGTCCGAACGGTGTTTTGAGGCTTTACGTTTGGATTCCATTCTACTTCCGGTTTCTCTTTCCGTGATTTTGCCGGCTGGAAGTAATCTGATTGCCCGTAAGTTTTGTTTTTGTGAGATTGAGATTTCTGGCAAGAAGTGAAAATCGAGTTTGATTATGTTGCCGATTTATTCGTATGACGTAATTTTGGGCATGGATTGGCTGAGTTTGAGGCTCAGATTGACTGTTCGAAGAAATAAGTAAGTTTGCTTATGGCTGGAGAACGATGTGTATTCCAAGGCTTACGAGGTGTTCTCTCCAGTCTGATTTCTATGTTGAAGGTGAGCAAAATGTGGAAGAAGGGATGTCCAGTATTTTTGATTTCGGTGCGGGATCTGAATCTGGAGGTTGGTTCTGTTTCTGAGATCCATGTGGTACGGGAGTTTGCGGATGTTTTTCCTGAGGAGTTGGTTGGTTTACCTCCGGATAGAGAGGTGGAGTTCTCTATTGATATTTTTCCGGGTACCGCTCCGATATCAAAAGCTTCGTACATGATGGCACCGAAAGAACTTTATGAGTTGAAAGTTCAACTTCAGGAGTTGGTAGACATAGGCTTTGTCCGTCCTAGTGTTTCTCCCTGGGGAGCACCTATTTTTTTTGTGAAGAAGAAGGACGGAACACTTCGTATGTGTGTTGATTACAGAGATTTGAACAAAGTCACAATCAACAACAAGTATCCTTTGCCTCGGATAGATGACTTGTTTGACCAGCTTTCCGGATCTTTGATATTTTCGAGGATTGATTTGAGATCCGGATACTATCAGGTGAAGGTAAAGGAAGCTGATGTGGTGAAGACAGCTTTCAGTACTCGGTACGGGCACTACGAGTTCTTGGTTATGTTTTTTGGGGTAACCAATGCGCCTGCTATTTTTATGGATCTGATGAACCGAGTGTTTAGGGAGTTTCTGGATCAGTTTGTAATCGTCTTCATCGACGATATTCTGATATATTCTGCTTCTGAGGATGATCATGTCAGACACTTGAGCATTGTGTTGGAGACTTTGAGGCGGCATCAGTTGTATGCCAAGTTCTCCAAGTGTGAATTCTGGCTGAAGAGCATTTCATTTCTGGGGCATGTGGTGAGCGGAGAAGGCATTTCTGTTGATTCCCAGAAGATTCAGGCGGTTGCTGATTGGCCAAGGCCGACTACGGTATTTGAGGTACGTAGTTTCTTGGGCATGGCCGGATATTACAGGAAATTTGTGAAGGGATTTTCACAGATTTCGACGCCTCTGACGAGACTGACGCAGAAGGCAGTACATTTTGTTTGGACACCGGAGTGTGAAGCTGGTTTTTAGAGATTGAAGGACTGTTTGACTTCAGCTCCAGTGTTAGCACTTCCGTCAGGTACGGAAGGATTTCAGGTGTTCAGTGATGCTTCACTGAAAGGTTTGGGATGTGTTTTGATGCAGAATGGAAGGGTAATTGCTTATGCCTCTAGACAGTTGAAACCACATGAGAAGAATTACCTGACGCATGATTTGGAGTTAGCTGCTGTTGTGTGTGCTTTGAAGATTTGGCGTCATTACCTGTATGGCGTCATATGTGAGATTTTTACTGATCATAAGAGTTTGAAGTACATTTTCACTCAGAAGGATCTAAATCTGAGACAGAGAAGATGGCTCGAGTTGATCAAGGACTATGATTTGACCATCCAGTATCAGCCTGGGAAGGCTAATGTGGTAGCAGACGCTCTAAGCAGGAAGTCTTCTGGATTATCAAGTTTGCAGCTC
This sequence comes from Dendrobium officinale, assembly GCA_019514585.1. Taxonomy (NCBI): domain Eukaryota; kingdom Viridiplantae; phylum Streptophyta; class Magnoliopsida; order Asparagales; family Orchidaceae; genus Dendrobium; species Dendrobium officinale. The sequence goes on from JACXSL010000040.1 coordinate 110,676, forward strand.
ACTTTTGATGATTTTCTAATTCGAGACATGGAGCGATTACATTTGGAGGTGATTTCCTCCAGTGGTTTGGATTTGGCTCAGATGAGCATTCAGTCTTCTTTGGAAGCAAGGATTCAGGAAACCCAGAAGTCAGATTCTGATTATTCGAAGTTGATTGCTCAGATTGGATCTGGTAAGACTCCTGAACTTCGAATTTCTGATTCTGGTGCTATTTTCTGTAAGAACAGGTTGTGGATACCTGTGTTTGGGGATTTGAGGCAGGAGATTCTATACGAATCTCATCATTCAGGCTACACTATTCATCCAGGCAGTGGTAAGATGTATGCTGACATGAAGCTTTTGTTCTAGTGGCCTGGAATGAAGAAGGATGTGGCAGAGTTTGTGTCGAGATGCGAGACCTGTCAGTTGGTGAAGGCAGAGCATCAGCGACCAGGTGGACTGTTGCAGTCGTTGCCTATCCCTGAGTGGAAGTGGGAGGAGGTAACGATGGACTTTGCAATGGATTTTCCTCGATCTAGACAAGGGCACGACGCCATTTGGGTGGTTGTAGATCGACTTACGAAGTCCGCCCATTTTCTTCTGATCAGACAGACCGATCCAGTGGATTGCTTGGCACAGATGTATGTGAAGGAAATAGTCAGATTGCACGGTGTGCCTCGAGTGATAGTTTCTGATCGAGACGGGCGGTTTACTTCCAGACTTTGGAAGGGCATTCAGCAAGGCTTGGGTACGAAACTACATTTCAGTACAGCCTTTCATCCTCAGACCGATGGACAGTCTGAAAGGACTATTCAGGTGCTGGAAGATCTGTTGAGACTTTGTGTTTTGGACTTTGGCGGAAGCTGGGAAGATCATATCCCTTTGATTGAGTTTGCATATAACAACAGTTTTCAGTCCAGTAACGGTGTGGCACCGTACGAGGCTCTGTATGGCAGGAAGTGCCGTACTCCTTTGACTCTGACTGAAGTTGAAGATAGACAGGAACTGGGTGCCACTTTCTTTGAAGAAACTGTTAAGAAGATCAGCTTGATTAAAGAAAGATTGAAAGCGGCTCAGGATCGACAGCAGAAATATTACAATCAGAGGCACAGGTTTGTTGAGTTTCAAGTTGGTGACTTTGTGTATGTTAAAGTCAGCCCGATGAAGGGTGTGAGCAGATTTGGCCAGGTGAGCAAGCTTAGTCCAAAGTATGTTGGACCTTTTGAAATCCTGGAAAGGATTGGAAAATCTGCTTACCGACTGTTGCTTTCTGATTCGATGCCTGACGTGCATAACGTGTTTCACGTATCCACTTTGAGGAAGTGGGTATCTGACTCTGGGAAGAAGCTGTCAGCTGACGAGGTTGAGATTCAGGAGAATTTGGCGTATAAGGAAGAGCCATAGTTGATTTTGGCGTACGACTTCCGAAAGCTACGAAGTAAAGAGATTCTGATGGTTAAAGTGCAGTGGAAGCACCGTACTGCACGGGAAGCGACTTGGGAGAAGGAGTCTGACATGAGGAAGTCGTACCCGTACTTGTTTTGACTGAATTTTATTTGGGCAATGTCGAGGACAACATTTTTCTGAAGTTGGAGAGATTGTAACATCAAAATCTGCTCCAGATCGTCCGGGCCGATCTGGATCGTCCCAGGACGATCAGTGCAATTTTTGTTCTAGATTCTGTACAGAAGTTCCAGGAATGATTTCCTGTAGGGATCGTCCGGGCCGATCTGGGATCGTCCCGGGACGATCAGTGGATGGCACAAGTCAGAGAGTAGAGGTTTTTATCGTCCAAGAAAATTAATTATCGTCCTGAGAAATCGTCCCAGGCCGATATGGATTTGTTCAGATCGTCCAGGACGATCGTGCGATCGGCCGGGCCGATCAGAGCACTTTAAAGCTGAAACCAAGTCATTTTGAAGAGAGAGAAACTCATAAAAATATCTAAAATCAGCTGAGGAGAGAGAAGGTCGAGGGCAAATTTGGAAAAGCTGATTTTCGGGCGACGCCGGTCCGTTTTTGTCCGACGAGATTGTTCAAGATATTGCTGTACGCAAGGTAAGGCACAATCCGCCTTTCTCAATTTTCAGAACCGTCGTGTTTGATGGTATTATCTGTCCAGAATTGATTTTGTTAGTGATTTTCGTCCGTATTTCCCGTCTGGTTCAGTTTTTACCGCGTAATTTTTCGTATGTTGTTGACGTGCCGAGTGTGCACATTTTGGTTATTTTCTGGAGATTTTTGTCCGGGTATTTTGAATTCGGCGGTGTTTTATTTCGACTGTATTTTTCTACGATGTCTAAAAATGTTGTGGCAGTAGAATTAAAGTCTTGCAATGTTGTTATCTATATTATGTGCAAATTTGGTATTTTGTGATTTCTTTCAGGAAAATTGTGTAATTTCCATATACTGCCGTTGTGCTGCCCGATTTTTTGTCTGATTTCTGAATTCGTCCGGATTTCTTCTAAATTGATATGCTATCTGTATATGCTATATAAAGGGAGTTATAAGGGGCCTGGATCCTAAGAGATTCAGTTAGTGTCTGGGCTATATAAAGGGAGTTATAAGGGGCCTGGATCCTAAGAGATTCAGTTAGTGTCTGGGAAATCTGAAATGAGCTCAATCTGAAATCTGATATCTGTTCTGTTCCGGATCTGATGAATTCTGTTCTGGTGCTATAAGCACATCTGTTCTGGTGCCGTGAGCACAAAGGGAGGCATAAGGGGCCAGAATCCGTATAGATTCTGTTAGTGTCAGGGAATTTAGTTATTAATTACAATACTATTTGATATCTGATTTGATACGACTTCTGTTTCCGTACAATTCTGTCTGATCTGTTCCGTTTAGATCTGTTCTGATTTGATATCTGTTCTGATTTGATAGATTTGATATATGTCCGTATCTGTGCTGATTTGATCTGTTTTGTTTTGATCTGCATGATTTTGATATCTGTCTGATTCTGTTCTGGTTTCTGTACGGATTTGGTTTGAAGTGGTTGGTTTTGGATTCTGGAAGTTTTGATTGGAGGTTTGTCGCTTTGCTGAGCTGTTGAGCTCACCCTTGTTTTCTGCGTGGTTTTCAGGTTCTGGCAAAGGGAAGGAGGTCTTGGATTAGAGTTCTGAGTCTGATCAGTTATAGGTATTTTGTACTTTTTGATTTTTGTACAGTCATGGCTTTTCTTCTTTGTTCTTTCTGTCAGCCATGTACTGTATTTGTAGATGATTGTTCTGAGGAAGAGAAAAAAATATAGATGATTTGTTCCGCTGCATTTGATGTTTCATAGTAGCTCTGTGCGTCTGTTTTGAGTTGA